>JAQGAO010002082.1:0-21043 GCA_034697705.1 Ommatoiulus sabulosus | reverse complement strand
CCTTGGACCACAAACGCCCCCTTAGATCTCTTCAACGCCCACAGGGGGGCGGTACCGCCCACTTTGGGAACCACCGTATTATTTGGACGAAAACATTCCTGCCAAAGCGGATACAATTTTCCCTTAAAATAATACAATTTCTCTTAAATCTTTCTAAAAACAACATCGTTGAAAATAAATACATATACAAAATAAGGCTTTTTCAAATATGCTAAACATTGAGCTACAAACTTTTTATAAAAAAAAAAAAGAAAAAAACATTTCTACTTAAAAAATAACCATATATTTTTCAAAAAAATTTTGCTACTTTCGATGATCAATGCCCAATTTTCGAGTTCCCCCTAGTGTTTTACGGTATATGCAATGATTGTTCATTTGACCATACACTTTCCTCGGTTAATCGAGAGCCTATAGTTATTAAGGGGGGCAAATTGTTTCTTTCTTCCCATGGCATCGTAGATTAGTGAAAACTAGTTGGTTTCAATTTTCAGCCATAATATCAGCACGATATGATCGGTAAATAAAGAAATTAAGATCCATAGGAGGAGGGGTCTTTGCAGGCGTCAACACATCGAATTATATTAGCCAAATGTTGCTAACTAAGATTTGCAGGGGATATATTTCTAATCCATTAGGGCAAGATGGAGCGAGTAAGAGTACGCAGTCCATAATCACTGTCACACGTAGTAAACTCAAGATAGCAACGAGTTATACAAAGAAATGAGTCATTACTTAACCAAACCTATGAGAGAAACGCTCGTTTCACGACCATTTCTTCCACTTTTAATGGGCTTCATAAAAGTATTTGCCATCGGAAATGTCACGCTTGCCAGAAGATCACTCTTGCCTCCATTATGGCCCTGGCTTAGCTGCGAAAATGCCAGCGGATTAAGCCAACCACGCTAATTGCGATTAAAAGAATAGCCTAGAAAAACGCTTCATTAACACTCAAAATCGATCATTACTTTCAAAAACTCGCCGAATAATTACGGAAATTGATACGCGCAGATTGACTTATCTATACTTCAGATAAAGAAATCAACCGTTTCATCTACTTTTGTGCACCGCTGTATTGTAAAGCTCTTTTGAAAGGATTGAAAATTTTACGAAACAAAAATCTACCATGGTTTGGAAATATGTAATTAAATAGTCACACGTGGAATGTAGGTTCATTTAACCATCGAGCATCTACGGTTTGAAATCAAAAGGATTCCCCCAGAAATTTCATTTTCAATTTCCCTGACTTTTTCAGGTTTTTAAAAAAAAATTCACCGACCAATGACAATGTTAAAAAATTAACATACTTTGCAAAATCGACACTGGAAAATATTTTTCAAAATTGACTAACGACAATTTTGAAAACTAACAGAACATTTTTTTAAAAAAAATTCAAAAAATTGCATAAAATTTCTTTAAAAATGTGGCAATTTTGTATTCGGAAAATGTTTGAAAATGTTGAAAATTTGAGCTAGGAAAACGTGGAAAATTGTGCAAATTTGTGCACGGAAAACGTGGAAAATTTTGCAAATTTGTACTCAGAAAATGGGCCCTGAGTTAACCATGTAGAAATATTAATTTTGGATCGCCATGACTGCGTTGAATTTCCCTGACATTTTCAAAATAAGCCATTCTTCCCTGACTTTTCCAATCATTTTCAAGTTCCCTGGGATTTCTAGGTTTTCCAGGTATGGATTGACCCTGAAGTATGTTTAAGCTGATAATCATTTGTGGGGATATGCAAGTACACGCACACGTATACATCCATTTCGATACATACTTCGATATGGCATACTGCGCAGTACATTATATTGGATTTACAGTATGTCAACAATAGGATGCATCAACTTTAAAGCTAAAACTGTTCGTAACTCTGAAACATTAGTGTTTATTTTAAAACCATGACCTTACGCATACAGTACTGTAACTCCGTTATCAAATAAATGTATGGATAATGGTAAAAAATGCAGGCTGTTGATACTCCGAGAGCAGATGCATTCTGGGAGGTTTTCGATATCTCAAAAATGCTCGATGAAGTGTTGTGTACCCAGACTCGTAATTTCATTTTGGGGCCGAGACACCATCTATAGCTGGTAAAAACCTTGAACGTACATGTTTATACATTCCACATCTCACTGTTTGGCAACGTAAACTCATCGAGACGAGAACAATTTACAATTGTTTAGTTTGAAAGATAACAGAGGGGACCCTTTGCCCAAAAGCTGACCACAACTCCTAAGTAACACCCTTTTAAACGCGGCGCCAAATTCACTATCAGAAAATGAGTCCTAAGCACTAAAACAAGGGCTAAAACTTGCCATCTTGACGAGGAGAGATGGGTTGGTGCAGAATTGCGACGAAATATGACCAATTTTGAAAATTTTATTAAAAGTTTCGTAAAATGTGTCGTCTGATAAAAGTGCGTGAAACACAATCGAACTAGCCTTAATCTTATCATAACACTGGTCGTGTTTATCTTTCGTTCGCATTGTATCCCTCGTGGCACGAAGAGCATACGCAAAGACAAACACGGAGATAATTTTATACAATAATTATTACGAAGATACAGTATCTGATTAATAATTAACGAGCCAGCTGGTTTTCCCCATTGAAAATATATGACCGAAAATGTCAACTTCGTGACCACAGCCCGAGGATATAGAGAATAATACAGCGTGGTTCGTACATGGAAAAGTTGAAACTTACGAATGCTAAATATAGGAAATAAAACTAAATTAAAAACAAATAGCCCATGAGCAACGTCCGAAACAAAAACAATTAAAAAAGTGCTGACAGTTATCGTAATTTGCATTGCTTTTATGTCACGTCAAAGTCATGTTAATTGCTACAATTTAAATGTTGTTAAATGCAATTTTTATGTGGTCGTAGCACCTTTAAATTTACCAGCAGTTTGAAGTCATCGATATAGATTAAATTGTGTATCACAATACGAGTTTTTGCGTGAAAGTAAATTTTAAACAGGTTTTCAATAATTTGTATAATTTTTGTAAAATTCTGCTGGTGTAATATAGTGCCAATCTATCCAAAAACAAGCAATGGCAAGCTGCGATATAACCCCCTGTTGATATACAATTTTAGTAATTTTGTGGTGAATATCTGGAAGATAGCAAATAATGCCCCTTTTTTAGTGAAACATACACAGTGAAGTTCGGTATACTCAATTCAACCAATGTGGGGAATATTTATTATATTTTTGGTTGGTTGGATTTGAAGGTTTTAATAAATATATTTTTTAAAAGTAAAAAACCGAAAGGAAAATTTTATACTTAATGGCCGGCTTAGAAAAATAATGACAATCATCATTTATAGTCACTTTAAAATTTTGATCCCTTTTTTTTTAAACTTGGGAAAATTTTTGAAAATGATAAAACTTGCAATGATGACGTGAATGTTTTCAGACTATAGAGCCTACCGTATTGAAAAATAAACTACTGTATATAACAGGTTGTATAGTTGAAATGTGTTTTGAAACGGGTGGGTGGTCCTGATCTTTTTTTTTTCTCCACATCATTTTATTAGAGACCATTTGCCATAGCCGTACGGAATTTCACTGGCAATTGTCAAGTGAGTTTGTCTAGGGTGATAACCACCTATCATCATCCTTTTAAATATTTGAAGGGGTAACTAGCTTCACTTTTCACTCGCACGACGTCTATCGAGAGTCTCTTCATACCAACTACAAATTATTTCATGAAAATTGGGCTAAACAATTAAAAACATGGTGGCAAAAAGAAAGGTGTTAATGCCTGCGTTTAACCCTGTCATTGATCGAGTTGCCAAAATAAATACTCGTTTATTACTACCAGGAGGTACACTTGTATAATACCACTATGTAACGAGCATTAAAAGTAAGCTTAATAAAACTTAATCCGGGTGTAAATATTTTTTACATTATGGCCGATTATTTCAAATTCAGATTAAAATAATGGTGGTAATCGTCGATTAAAAGCATTTCATTGTTTAAACTGTTCAAACTGCATTATAATCACTTTAAATCCTACAGCATTCTACTTATTTTTCAATATTGAAAATGTGAAATTTCTTTCTTAAAAATTCTGATCCAACGGCCACAAAATCCTCAAAAATAGTTCAAACCTGCACCTTAAAATATGTTCTTGCCTCGATCACTTAAGAGGCCAATCAAAAAAATTGTATTCGGAAAATTGTGAAAGATTTTCAAAATTGTACTGGGAAAATTTAAAAGTTTGCAAATAGATACTGAGCTTTTAAGTTCTCTGGCTTTTCCAGGATTTCCAGGACTAGAGGTACCAGCTGTTTACTGACTCACCTATGCAATATTGCGCTCAATTGTCCTTTTATTTTGGGAACTGATTTTATTTGGCATTTCTTCTATCGAGTGGACGTCCGAGTTGGTCATACCCCCTCCCTCCCCCTGTCCACATTGTGTGACATCCCCCATCCCCCTACTTAAGGACGTCCTTTTTGAATGACCCCTAAGCAAAACAATATTAACTTCTACTGCACCCGTGTATATTGTATTTACTTTAGTTATACAGAAAATACATTCGTGATGCGACGTACTGTACGTTCAAAGTGTATATCTAAGGTCATGAACCTCAGCTTTCTAATAACTTTTAGGACTAATATTAATGCGAGGTTAATACTGTATGTAAACTCAACGATCACGAAACTTGGTATAAAATTTGTCCCAAAGACGACAAAGGGAAAAGTCGTTGTCCAACGAAGGTATAAGAGTGAAATTCATTTTAAGAGCCACTCATGAATGTTGGCCAACAAATTGTGCATCCAAAGGTCATTTCAGCCATTAATAAAATAATAAAAGGAGAGGGGGAGAAACTCGTTGATCAATGACTAAATATTAAAACCTGAGTAATAAAAATTAAAACTCGAATATAAATCTGGAGAGTCGGACGTCTGAGAGGGAAAATGTATAACTGGTGTATTTCTTATCGTAGGTAACCATCTTGAAAAAGCAAATGTCTTCATAAAAGTAAAATACAGTTCAATAAACATATTTAAATTGTCGAGACTGAGCAATTTGCCACACGTTTCTAGGGCTACATAACCGCAACCTCTAATTGGAGGATTACATTTCGTCTTCGATGTGGATTTTCGAAATTAATTTTGAAACCAACTTGATTTATTTTACATTTATTAGAGAATTATTTTCAACTCGGAGGAGGGGAAAAGTTGCCACCTTCGGCACGTTTCACTCCACAATTTAGGCTCACTTTTGACCCCTGCTGCATTTTTCGAGTTAAACCTCCGGACTTGGGCGTCCTCCTCCTGACAAAAATCGAACTAGTTCAATATTGGGGAAATACCTCGTTGGACGACATTTTTAATGCAAAAATATATTATACTTAAATGAATTAAATGGATCCAAAAAACTCGTGTTGAAAGAAAATAGGCTACGTTGTTGCTAGATTGTTGATATTCCCAGAGATGTATAAATTCAATGGTGAATTAAATTGTTTGATACTTTAAATTTAGGAAACATTAAACAGGTAATGCTTTAATCGCGATTCATTTCTACCAATTTATAAGAAAAACCGTACATGAGTTGCGCAGGAATTATCAAATTTAACATTAAAACATTCTCAATGTTTTCAGCATTTGTACATTGTACATTCCGATTCAAATACAACAAAACGTGTATTTGACTCAAAACGAGTTTCATATTCAGTACACGGACTACATTTCGCCAAATAATAGCATTATAGCATTCAAATTCCACTGTATACCTGCAATTACATTTTTTTTTGACGCATGAAAAAAAAACCTTAGAGAAATTATTTCAGAAAAAATAATTCATTAGAAGAGGTACATGTATAAAAGTGCCATTTTAAAACATCTATATAAAACAAAACGATGAATTTAGTTTATAAATAATTTTGCACAGTATATACTGTACATGTACAAACATGTAAAGCAGTAAGCAAGTCTGAAAATTTGAAACTTGCAAATGATTTTATATTCATTCACATGTTCAAACATATTTAAAAGTAGCATTGTCACAGATGCACGCAAAAGATAACATCATGCTGCCCTCTATCGTCAGCACCTCTAAAATGAGCCCACTCTCCTCTAGTTCCTGAAGTGCCCAATATTCAGAGGTCAACATTTAGCAGTTTGGTTCAAGGGCAGTTACGCACTAGCATTCGCAGCTGCGCTTTTTAAAAACCTGTTAATTACCGCGTCTACTGCACTCGTTATAATTAATGGCTAAATAGATTTTAATTAGCAATAAATCAATAAAATTATGAAGAAATGGGCGTCGGTGGGAGGACAATTAATTCGAACTCAAGGCCGAGCTTGGCAAAGCCGGACTCGAACAATAATCAAAATAATTCATTAAAACTTACAGAAAAAAAAACAACAATGAGGAAAATGATACCCGAAATTCAATCCAATAGCGATCCTTCAGCAATAATAAAATTTTAATTTAAGCAGCTGTTAAAACCGGCCAGCATGGGTTTAAAATGCATATTTTAAGTGAAGCTTTAGAAATAATGATGCATGGTGCAACAACGTCACGAACATGGAAAACATTTTAATTGAAATACTGCTCGGCGATTAAGTCGTACAATATCTTTTAAAACGATGGTAAAATAAAGCTGAAATAATTAAGCCAGCTGTTTGAAAACTTTTTTCCCCAAGTCTCGTTAATAACGACCCGTGAAAGCGTATATAAAACTTGCTCGGGCTCTTGTTTTATTTTTATAAGAAAGATCTGAAACGCTATCATAAAGTACGAAATCATAAAACTAATTACGTCCTTAATTACTCGCGCTTAATTACGGGAAATTATGCAATAATAATAAAACATAACAGGTCTTAAACGCATAAGCTCATGAAATAGGTTGAAAACAAAGCGAGGAAAAACATTATACTCTGAAGTTTTGCCAACTTTTCAAAAGCTACTGTAGTAATCCTGTTTTCAATGGGAGTAAAGCATGAATGGACTACGTTCGTATATTTTTCACAAATCATATCAATCCAATGACTTACTGTAAAAAGTTAAAACACGAATATAATGTTTAAATATAAAGAAGAGCTGTATGGTTCGGGCCTTGTGGATGGCTTGGTGGATGCTTGCCTGGTTCCGGGGCCGCGGTTATACGGAGTCCCGTAGCTGAACATTACTTTTTCGTTTTGTACGTGATGACGCAAAACTCGTACAAAACGAAAAAAAAATGATCTTGCGTACAGCCCGAGCATAGCCGGGCAAACCAGCTAGTAATGCATATACATGTACTTAAAATGCCAAAACATGTTGCACTAAATCGGTGTTTTGGTGATTAAAAGTGCTCTAGAACTAAACGATATATTCTAATTTTACATTGTTAGGTATATTTATGCCATTTATTTTGGTTCTCGCGCATTATGCTGATCCAATCTTAGTGAATTAAATGTTTAATTGTTAAATGCGTGCTTATAGCGTAGAGTCCTACACCTTGTGCAGGTATATGCTCCAAACATGAAGTGTTCTCTCAATGATTTGTCTCTATAGAGTTATCAATTCGAGTCCAGAGTCGAAGTCACGACTGGTCGTCCAAAACTCAAAACGTCAACAAGTTCAGGGACACTCTGTATTTGCGGTCAGATTATAAAGGGCGGATCCACCTCCGTGGCCCTTAATTCAATTAAGCGACAAAAAATGAACCCCTCGCGAGGGGGAAGGGGGTGGGCAGCCTAAAAAAAGAAGGCAGGAGGGGTGGGGATAAAGTCGGGGTCAACTAGGTGATAGACACGACAGAGGTCACACCCAGTTTTGGCAACGATTAATGGTTTTCTTAAGTAACACTCGAGGCAGGCTGATTGCCTTTTCGCTGACTAAAACAACCTTTTGGCCTTGTTAATATAATAGTTTGGGACGAATGTTAAAAAAGCCGGTAAAGGTGTATTTAAAGGGTCGAGAAAAAGTTGATGAAATTGAAGCTAAGCCTAACAAGTTTTTAACTTTTTCCATTACCGCTCATTATCCTCATTATAATTTCGCGTTGAAGTTGGATTGACGGGAAAAATTTGGGTATACTCGGGATCACGAATAAAAGGAGGTATTGCATGATCGGAGGGTTGAAGCCCTCCGAATATTAAAAAAAAAAAGCAGGACCATACTTAGGGGATAATCAGAGTAATCATAATCTGCTTTTATCGGTAATTGTCGGGTCATGGATGCTCGCATGTTTACGTGTAATTTTAATCTTTTTTTTCTCTCTCTCCCTAAATGCTTTAATCATGCAACTCAAAAACATTGTTTATAGGCAGTTAAGGTTCATCCGGGACAGACTTATGAAATACCCCGAATGGCAGGCTGATCACAATGGCGATAATATGATGCGCACGAAAAACTGTTTAAGAAACAGCGGCGGAGTAAGCGAGGCGTTTCGTGGAATATTGAGTATCGATCGAATGACTATTTAAATCCAGATAGATTTACTGTACATATACAGTTATTTGGCGTTAGATTATCAAATACGCCTGGTTTCATATGACCTTTATTAAAGTCTAGTGACACCCTGTATCGATACCCATGTCTACACTAAAAGCATAAACAGGGTTCCCCCAGAAATTTCATTTTAAACTTCCCTGACTTTTCCAGGTTTTAAAAAAATTTCCCTGAACAATGACAATGTCAAAAATTGACATATTTCGCAAATCGACACAGGAAAATATTTTGCAAAATTTACTAATGACAATTTTGAAAATTAACATTGAAAAATGTTAAAAATTAACAGCAACAAAAAATTTGTATTGAGAAAATGTAGAAAGTTTTGCAAATTTATCCTCGAAACACGTGGAAAATTTCGCCAATTTGGTCCTCGGAAAACGTGGAAAAATGTTTCAGTTTTGTCCTCGGAAAACGTGGAGAATTTTTTCAATTTTGTCCTCGGAAAATGTTGAAAAGTTTTGCAATTTTGTACTCGGAAAACGTGAGAAATTTTTCAGTTTTGTCCTCAGAACATGTTGAAAAGTTTTGCAATTTTGTACTCGGAAAACGTGAGAAATTTTTTTTGCAATTTTGTCCTCAGAAAACGTTGAGAATTTTGCAAATTTGCACTCGACTACGTTTCATTTCCCTGACTTTTCCAGACATTTTCAAGTTCCCTGACTTTTCCAGGTCTGGGGGTATCCTGATTAATTGGCACGTTTGAGAACGTCTTATTTCCGTATTGGGATATTTCCACTGTGTTTTACAGGGTGGCCACACAATCCTCGCATTATACGTTATATACAGGGTGGCCACAAAGTCCATAGGTATTCTTTTTTAAGGTGACCATGATGATGGCATCCTTATACGTCGTTTTAAGTTATATTGAACCGCAATTATCTCTCCACCAATTCTGCATATTGCTGCTCGTTGCCCGTATGTGTCTTCAGATATTAAGCTTTTATAATATTCATTACTTGAGGTTAATTCGCCATATAGTATAGCAGTTTACGACTCGAGCACGAAATAAGACGAGAGGGGACTTGCTTTTTTTATTAGTTTTCTTTTTTTTTTCTCTGCCATTTATTTGATATGGAGAAGTGGGAACAATAATGGCGAAGGGGAGAGAATTCAATAGCGGCGAAACGCAATAAGAAATATTCGGGTATTAATATTAAATTTAAGAAATTTCAATTGAACCCGACTTAATTGCTACCACTAAATGCTCGAATATTATTTCCTCCCCCCAGGATTAATATTTTATGAAGGCCCGAAGACATAAGGATTATCGGGCCGTAAACACTTCGGTTTCCTATTTGCCGGTATTGAGCATGGGCAATAAGTTTTTAATTACAGGGTGTCCAGGTGGTACATTTCCCATTCATATTTTTATTCATACTGCGCATTTTTTCATAAGCACTCACAGGCAATGGCAAACAGAAACATTTTCTCATAAACTGCAGTATATTATAGCAATATTACGACTCACATTTATTTTTCTGGACTAACTAAAAAATCAATTCAAATTGTTTTGTTGTTAGTTAATTACTAAAGTACATTAATGAGTTAAATCAATAATTTCTGAAATGCAAAAAAAATGTTATTTTATTTTTTGGAGGATGAAGTTAAATAAAGTATGTCATTGAATTTCCAACAGAATTTCAAACTTACCCTGTATTTTCTCGTTATATTTTATTAAACGTTCATTTAGAGGCATATATACATGTTAGAGACATATTTAGATACATTAGTATCATAATCAAAACTTTCTAGTAATTTTTAATAAAGTATTCTATACCGATCGAGTGCATATAGAGGAGTTTAGATGCCTATACCATGAATAATAGAACAATGTATATTTTGACTAATAGTAAGTACATCTTAATTCATAAATATGATTTTCTTAATTTTAATGAAAATAACATTATGTAAGAATAACATCAGTAAACATATTCTTTTCTGAACATTTCACTCGAAAATGGCCAAAAATAAGCCGCAATTTGCACTCGACGAGCTGCATCAGTGCAAATGCTTAGCTAAAGCATTTCAATCGATTTTCATATTCGTGAATTCATAATCGGCCACTAGATGTCGCTAGATATCGAGGACCCAATAGGAAAAATGAGCGATTAAAAATGGCGCCCTTTTTCGCGCCATAATTAATATTCCGGATGCGGACCAGTTTTTTTTGTTTTCTCCCCCTTTTTTTGTTAATACATGGAAATGGTGAAGAAACGAAGGTGCCAATAAAATCATTTCGTTCGTCCTCGGGCAAGCGGCTTTTCGTGCATCAAATTTAATTATTAGCCTAGCTGATCAGTATACATTCCTGGCGAAAAATGCCACTCAAAAAGCAGTAGGGGAGAGTGCCATAAAATCAGCGCCACATAATGTACGTGTCAAAAACATGGAAATATACATTAGTATCATCTATCTAGAAAACAGAGATGAGTTCGTAGAATGCTGTTAGAACTAAACAGCATAAGCATGATCTTAAGTTTTAATAAAAACCTGTCGCAAATTGATACCAAATCTGTGGGTCAAATCACTTTTAAGGTGGGGACACACCGAAGCAAAAAACAAACAAAAAACCACAAACATACGGAGCCCCGTAGCGGAAGATTTTCTTTTTTTTTGTTAATTGTTGTATGTAATGACGCAAAAAGTGCCCGAATATGTAGGTGGCTTCCTAATACCGGGTACAGACTGCATGAAGCAAACAGAAAACAAAAACAGTGTTTGTGTTTGCTGTTGGCTCTGAAATTTATAGTTAACAGCAAACCTTTTGACCAAACAGCTGTTTTCAGAAAACGGCAAACGTTTTGGCGAAAAAAGCTGTTTTCAGCAAACAGCAAACATTTTGACGAAAAAAGCTGTTTTCAGCAAACAGCAAACATTTCGTCACAATGTTTTCTGTTTGCTATAAATTTCGGAACAAACATCAGGAAGCAACCTACATACGTGCACTATGCGTCAAATGACGCATTTTTGTCCTTACGTGCAAAAAACAAATAATGTTACGCGTATTCACCATTTTTCCATTTATTTTTCAAAAAATTATTATGTATTTTCAATTGTAATCATCAAATATTATCTAATTTCTTTCAACATCTTTATTCTACATTCTTTCATTCGTTGTCCCAAATTTTTAACGTAGGGCCTACATTTTTAAATTCTCGCCATAAATATTCCATATTTTCAATTTCTTTTTGTCCCACATCAAATGTAGTCCAATTTATTAATTCCTCGTTTTTAAAATCAAAGTTTTTCAGACTTAAAAAAACTTTTTACGAGGCTTATTTCAAAGGCGCTGATTTCCACACTGCTTCTACGTGCCCAATGAGAACACCCCAGCAAATTTAATCCATTATGGCCAAGTATCAAAGTGGCAAAAGCAAGGAATAAAAACCTCGTAGCAAGTTGGCTACAACTCGTCTATAAATAAGTGCGCCAACAGCCTTTTTGCCATCACTGCGAGCAAATGCAGTTTGGCAGAAAAAGACGTAGTAAGAAGAAAAAAAAACCAAAAATGGGGCAAAAAAGTAGAGTCGCGAGGGGAATCACATGGGCTGAACGATTCGATCCAGTAAGACGTTAAGGTAAAGGGTCTTACATATGCATGGCAGTACGGGGAACTCCAACAGGAGCCCTACGACCTATGAAAGGAAGCTGTCATTGGTCGCTGCCATTCGAGGTGCCATGTTGCCAGACGCAGTCAGCGAGCAAATAACGCCAGGATGGAAAAGAGTCAAAAATCAAGCCGGATTCAGTGGCCGAGCCTCGGGAAGGATATACAGCTAACGATGGCCGGTGTCCATTTGGATATATATACTAAGGAAATTTGGTAAATTGAGAAGATGTTGCGGAAGTGCGCGATGGCTCATGATCATCTGGTAAAACGGAAGCTGCTAAGAAGAAGACCTTTTCTCATCCTCCAAAAAATAAGGTGACCACATGTTTATGTATATGGGCGAGGTAGGTGTGGCAGGGCTTATCATCCGAGCAGGGGGTGAACAGGAGCAGAAATCCGATCAAAATATTAAGATATTTCTGGCCAGTTGTATGAGTAAAAAAACGGAGGGGCCTGGAAAAAAAATCATCTGCATGTATTATGGATTCGTCCGAGATTCGTTTTCCAAGAAAAAAAATATCCAGTTTCGTCGATTGCGTTTCTGGGAATTAATCCCATTTTCAGAAAGGGGAAACCAGGGGTGGGGGGTGAAAAAAACGAGGAAAAAAAGGCAGAAATTAAGGCATAACCGTTCGCCGATGCCGATTCAGCCATCGAAAATAGTACGAATCCAACGGGGAAGCCATATTATGGCGCGGAGTGATGTTTTTGCTTCGGAGTGGGGAGAAATATTGATTTTTCGCACTATTTCAATGTATGGGCTACCCGCTCGGGTCTCCGTACATTATGGATCAGGGCCAATGAGGTTTCCTGACTCGGGCTAAAGTACGGAGCGCGAGAGGTGTCACGCTCCTTCGAAACGTTTTAAACTGACTTTTCGTCACTTAATGTTATCTTGTCAGTGATATTAAAGGCAACTTTTAATACGCTTTAATTCGTAATAATGATCGATGCTAATTTCCTGATAAGATACGCAGTTCTGAAACGAAGGCTGGACAACAGTTTAGTATGCTCTAACTTAAGCGCAACTTGTTTACATCTAAGAAATTAATTAACGGATGTCTCGACTCACGTACAGGTGTATTAATTTCCATGCCAGAAATTTAAGGCATTTTTCAAATTACTGTTTAGTTTTAATTTAAACACGCAGCTCGCACTACAGTAAAACCTGTTAAGAGTGACCACCAAAAAAAATGCTATGTTGGTCACTGTACACAGGTGGTCACTATACAAAGAATGCCCGAATTAAAATGAACATGTAGCCTACACTGTACTTGTACATGTAGACTGTAATGCATGTAGTAAAAACCACAAAAGTAAAAAAGTACCGAATCATCATGTCCATGTGCAATACATGCCATATATTTAATTATTGCCTTATTGCCATTTGTTTTTTATGTATTGTGTATCTGTGCACAATAGACAGGTGGTCACAATACGGAGAATTTTTATGAAGGAAACGTACACTAGAAAAAAACAATACATGTACACTAAAAAGTATTCGACATAAACAGGTGGTCACCATTCAAAGCAAGGTGGCCACTTTTCCAGGTTTTACTGTAATTGAAATCTTTACTATATACTCACGATTTGCAAATGTCGTTTCCGTATTCGGCGTAAATAAGTAGGGCTGGTTTATCTTTTCCTTCGTCCCTCGACATGCTTTCGGACAAATTTACATTAAAGTGTTGAAATTGTATGTTTTTCTTTCACGCTTTACCTATAATTAATTGTATCTCAACTTACCTTATGCTACCTTCGTAGGCCGTGCCGCTTCGTGCACCTTCAAATTAAGACGTTCAATGTAAGTTTTATTTTGAAAACAGATATTAATTTCATAATTACGCTTATTTTAATATATCCCTGTATATGTCAGTCACTGAGAGAAAACTTAGAAAATGTTAACAAATGCATTAATTTTTAACTCGAAATGAAGCGCGTCTTTTCGTTAACCGTGAGTCCAATTACGAAGTTGAACGAATAATACGAAAGCTTAATAGGAGTACTCAGACAGAACTAAGCTTTGCAAATCCAACTTTGGCAATCGTGAAGTCACGTGCGCAAAAATAATAATAGTAATACATTAATTGGCGTGTCGATATGGCACACGTGGTTTTGCGATTGCTAAATTACGCTTCGTAAAGCCTTTAGCCGAATACCCCTAATACATGTATACTTCTATATACTTATTTCCCTTCCTCCGTTATAATTTTTTAAAGGACAATATACAAAAAAGTTGTTTTAAGTTAAAATTAGGTAAGTTTCCTCATACATGTACATGCGTGAGATGATTTACCATTAAATGCCAGGTTCTGATAATCCCTGTGAACGCACAGATTCCTGTTCCGGAGCCTCCAGTAGAGAGAATTTGTAGGCGTATCGATGGTCACCGGCCATGTGCCATTTACGAAACCTGTTGAAATATAGTCAAAAGTCAGGGAACTTGAAATTGTCTGAAAAAGTCAGGGAAGAATGCATTATTTTGAAAAAGTCCGGGAAATTCAACATATTAATGTTTTAACAATCCAAAATTAATGCTTCTATGCGGTTGTAGCTAAGATAATTTTTTTTTTATTTTTTCCATTACAAGTTTGCAAAATTTTCAACAGTCTCAGAGGACCAATTTTAAAAATTTACCGAGCACATATTTGCAAAACTTTCAATTTTCTCGAGGATTAAGTTGCAAAATTGTTCACTTTTCCGAGGACATATATTTACAAAATTTGTAACCTATTCCGAGGATAAATTTGAAAAAATTACAATATTTTACGAAAACAAACTTTCACAATTGCTTACGTTTTCCGATTACAAATTAGTGAAAGGGTCAATTAACTTACCAGTTCCGTAGGACATGTGTGGCCAATCGAACTCGTTGCCAGCGATGAAAGTGAGATTTTTCAAAAGTTTCTGAAATACATTCATTCGATTAAAATTCATTCGTTTTTCTCGAGAAACGCGAACTCTTCACGCATGCACTCACCGAACTGGTAACGTTAGCGCGAATCCAGTCCGGAGGAATGTGAAAATGAGCGCCGATGGAATCTCCTACCACGATGATACCATAATTGTCCTGGTCGCCGCATAATTCTTCTTCGTAAGGTATTCCCGTGTCTGGATTAACACCCTGCATGAGTGCGAGTTGAAGAAGAGAAATTACTCACAAAAATCGCAGATGGCCAAAGTTATACTTATTTTATCAGGTACATGTAATTCAGTTATATACCCAAATTCCGTTGCAGTTGGAATCGTAGTATTTGTCAGAATTGAACGGCCTGCGAATTAAGTCGACAATTGAAATCTATAATGTATATTTTCTTGGAATATCATAAAAATTGGAAGTTTTGCTTACACTCTTCCTGGGTAAGCGCGGGAGTTTCTACTGCCGCAGTCTTGACCTCGCCAGTGGTATCCTCTGAAATTCTACAGAGTTCGATTTTTTTAAATTAATTTCTGAGATTATTTCATTTCGTGGTGCAACTATAACATCTCGCTAGGCTTTTTTGCATTTTTGTCATAAAATCCGTTGTTTCCATGCAAACGAATTGCAGTCGAACCTCGTTAGGACGAATCTATGTACTCGAGACATTTGTTCGTTTAAACCGTACTTATAGTAGGCTATTATCAGATATCGGACAAAATGACTTAAACAATCAGAATTAAAGTGTCATCGACGCGTGGATGAAATCCCACCCACGTATACAGTATATGAAGAGGAAGGGTATTGCAACTTTTACATCGGACTATTCCCCGTTATAACGTACCTTTTTCTCCCATTTGTCTAAAGTTCGTTTTAACGTAACGCGAATGCTCGGGAAGTCGAAAATTCAGTCGTTTTAGCCGGAAATTCGTAATCTCCGAATTCGGAATTGGTCTTAAACAAAGAAATTTGCATTATTCGTCCATACCCTAGGAAGGGGGTCGACTGGACATGATTCCATGCTATCAGAAATTCGTATTAAACGAGTTCGTACTATCACAAATTCGTGTTACACGAGTTCGTACTACCAGAAATTCGTATTAAACGAGTTGGTGCTATCATAAATTCGTATTAAGTGAGTTCTTCTTAATGAGGTTCCGTTGTACGTGTATTTTGTATACATTTTATCACGTAGTATATACTGACCTCTATCGTACTGAAAGTGTCTTCGTCTCTGTCAAATGCAGGAGTTTTGGCGCCGAGTCCTCCTCTGAAATAACATTCGTCATCAAATATTGACTAAAAACTTGACAACGAGGGAGGAACATGCACTTGTTTTGTTTTCGATCTGGTTTTTGATAAATGTTCATCTTATCGCTCGTTTACTTACTCGTCGAAAAGTGCGCAAATCTTTCGAAGGCCTTTGATTTTGCAAAGCGGGATGTCATCGGTTATCTGCGCACAAAACGAGTATTTGCTCAAGTTTAGTTTTAAAATTCCAGTGTTGCGCGATATTACTCGAGTATATATCGGGTGGGTGGTCGCTCGCCAATCCTTTTCAATTATTTATTCACACTTCACTTACTGGTCTTCCGTTAATTCTAGCTCTCGATGTTTGAATAGCTTTTCTCATGCCTTCTTCCGGTTCTGGAAACAAGTGGCAGTGTTCGTAACCTTCGTCCACGTGACATAAGCCGAGGCTGTAGCAAATAACATCGGCGTTGTCCATCGAGTTTAGTCTGAATAAAATAAAACTTCATTCGTTAATAAAAAAAATGCAACATTTGCTTTATTTTAAAAGGTTGTTGAAGAAAACAGAAATATGTATTTACCAAATTAAAAAGCAGGATTTGAGAAGCTTTTTAAATATCATAACAGGCATATTTTTAATATGAAGCCCTTAATTTTTTTCTTCATATTTTTTCCAATTTTGCGTGGTTTAAATTTTTATTTTTAATTCTGTACTTTTACGCGTGTTTTAAGTTTGAAATAATGATGGTTTTATTCGCATCTGCCTAAAGCTGTAGATGTCGCTGTTGATGCTTAGACAGAAGTTTTACGAATAGATAGCCAGTTGCTCCAACAGAGGTTAAGAATAACCTAGGATTAACCCACCGTTGTATCGCACAAGCACGGGTTAGAGAAAAAAATGAAGATAAAAGGTTCATCCAGCCAGTATATAGGCAGGGTTAACCTCGGATTGTTTGAAAAAGCAACATGGCGGAAACTACAGATGAATCTGATGAAGATAGGGAATGCTACACCATGCACCTGGTAACACAGACAGGTGAAGCCAGGATGCGCAATCTGCCAGCATTGGTTCAAGTCCTCCATTTTGGTTTCAGCAGCTTAAATAAACATGGGTTCCGTAACCCTGGGGATATTTCATCGAGAGTTAATTGGTGCAACACAAACATCTAACCCGAAGGTTAACCTGGAGTTAAATTTCAACCCAAGGTTTGTAAACCTTAGATTTTAGCCTAAGTTAATCGGCAACCGGCCCTTAATGCATTCATTTCGTTCGCCTCGCTTTACGACTAGCAAAAGTGTCATTCGTAAAGCTTTTATCTGAGTGCCCCGATTATGTTCCATATATCCTGCGTGAATTGGTATCGCGTCCATGGAATGGATGACGCGCGTTTTTATCCAAAAGTGCATTTTTGAATTTTAAAACTTACTTCTCGACTAAAAACACCTTTAATAAACCTCCGATGACCTCGCACGCATCGTCGATATCTCCGGGTAAGAGGTCGCACAGGAAGTCGATACTTTCCGCAGGCCGGAAGTTGTAAACTTGCATGAATTGTCGAAGAAGCGTAACGCCTATGGTGCATCCTATATATACACGGGAGTCCGAGATTCACGAGTTTGCATTTTAAAAAAATGGTTTTTTTCTCTAAATTCCTCTTACCCATGCAAATGCTTCCTCCATTCACGCTCTTACGATTTTTCCTGAAGCTCGTTGTTTCAGAGAACCGTGGCAGGAGACATGTCACGATGGATAAGACGAAGGCAATTTTAAGAATCAAGTTCGTCATGACTGATACGCGTCTTGTAGAAAAGCTAAGATTAAATTCTTCCACTCTCAGGTTGTTACTTATATACAAATTTTCGAGTCGACTTATCTGACGTTGAATAAAATAAATTGAAAGTGAAGCGCACGCAGTGATGACTGCCCATGGCCATCGGATAACAACGGTCCCATGGCCATTTCTTGTCACCCGATAATTGGCAACATTTTTCCGGATTTCTGTAACCGCGTGATCGTGCGGAGATTTCATCATTTTATTCGAGAAAGCTGACGCAACTTTTAAGGTGGAAACGCACCGAGGAAACTTTATTTCCGAAGTGGAAAACAATTTTCTGAAACATGGTTTTCCCCACTTTCCGAATTGGAAGTTTCCAATTACGGTATAACTGAGTTTTCAGTTTCGGAACCTCAAATTTCAGTTTCAGAAACCAATTTCAGGGAAAAAAGTTTCAGTATTCGTGCAGTTTCCTCGGTGTGTTCCCACCACTATTGAACCGAGGAAGCATTAACGATCTTTTTAAAGAAACGCTTCGTGGAATATCTGGAACTCGTTGAAGATCTAGCTCTTTGGCTCAATAACTAAAAACTGAAAACAACGAGAGATATAAAATATTTAAATTGTTTTATTATATCGCATCATACAGTCTTTTGTAATGTTATTCGTGTAAGGCTGGCTAGCTGTTTAGTGACCTCCTTGATCACCGAAGATTTCTTGAATTTTGGCGTTGTTCGGATTTACGGGTTCCAGAATTTCCGGGTAGTTTCTTTCGATATTATCCCATAGCACTTTGGCGAACAGATCCTGACCATTCTGCGAGAAACGAATGAACGGTATTAGTAGCGCCCCTCCACGATATCATCACGAACCATGGGCGCAGTTCCTGTTGGTGTCATAAGATGCCAATCGCCACTCGATCCTCTGATCAACCCTCCCCATTTACCCGGGCTTGGGAGCGACAACAATGTACCACGCAGTATACGTACTTTGCTAGGATGCAATCCATCGACCGGTTCTATAAGTTCCCATCTCTCTCCGGTCCATTGCGCTATGGCTTCTTCCAGAGGACAATCCTGGTAGTGGACGTCGAAACGCGAGTAATCGGCGCTTTCCGCGATTTGCTTCAGCGCATCGGACAGAGCCATGGCGTGGGCGGTGGCTTCGTTCTGTTGGGTGATGTTCGTGTTTGTCCATCCGGGACATACAATCTGCGAGAAGGGGTTGCAATTAACTCGGATTATTACATATACGGAGGGTGTTAATGGACCTTACCTGCATGCAACTGAACCAGTCGTACAAATTGTCGTAAGTGATATCTTGGTTTAATTCTCCGATCGGATGATATCTACCTTTCAGAATATCGTACAGGTACGTGCCGTTGACCAGACCTACCAAAATGACGTGACTGTTCTTCGGAAGGCGAGTTTCCTATAGGCGATAAAAATGGATCGATCGATATTGTTGTTGTTTTCTAAGAAAAGCTCGGTGGTTATGGCCACGCTTAAAACTTATTTTAGGAACATTTTACTAAAGCGACTTTTAGGAACAGCGTACTTCAGTTTGCTCGTTTCTAGACAGTAAACGAGCAACTGAGTGGAACGAGCAACCAGCTGTCCGCACAGGATAAAGAACACTCCAGAAAAAAGAAGTTTACTTGTGTTGCTATAACTAACTCCTTTGATCTTTGCCGTTTTTGATGGTTACTGGAAAAAACTGGGGAACTTTTGGCAAGAGAAAGTTCCTCTATAGCCGGCCTAAGCCGGGTATACACTATCACCGAACCAAAACTAAAAACTTCAAACTTGAAACTTTTCTGGTTTTCGCCAAACTAAAAAGGAGAAAATCAAGTTCACGAACTAAGTTTGGCGTTCCTGCCCGTCGAGTGTCGGTGAGATGAAAGGGAAATAATCAAACTTTTTGGCGGTGGCGCTGCTATCAACGCTTCGTCCGCACGATATCGATGATACTGCAGACGACAGTATATCGTATTTCCTCCGTCGTCTGCTCAGTTTTGTCAATATGGTTTGTCCCAGTGTGTACTCTCGGGTTTTGTAAAACTAATTTGTATGAATTTTTTATAGAAACTATAGTTCACGTTGAAAGTTTGGGGTTTATGGTTTTTAGTTTTGTTTCGGTGGCTAATGTGTACCCGACTTATGATTAATTCCTCCGTAGTGGACGTAGGTTTGGCGCTTCTCTCGCGCTTAATTGCGTGAAGTACAAGTAAGCCTACGGGCTAAATGTCTTTGGTTCTTTTAATGCTCTTGAAGAAAGCATTAATTTGTCCTTTCATTATAAAAGCTGAATGAGAATGCTTTTTGAGACTGAGAATGAATTTACCAAGTAATCCAAATACTCGATGACGGCGTCGGTGAACTCATCTACGGGAGTCATTTCATCCACGGTACCGTGGTCCCTGAGGTCGTCCAAAAATGCGAGAGATGTATAGTTTTTGATTTAATCGATAATAGGTATATAGGTGATTTTATTTTACTCGGAGGCGTTATTACTCACGATCTGCAAATGTCGTTCCCGAATTCGGCGTAAACGAGGATCACCGGTTTATCGTTGCCTTCGTCTCTCGTCATGCTGTAAACGAGCAATAATGCAAAAAAATGCGAATTAATTGGAGATTTCGAGTATCTAAATCTAATCCATGTAGAAGTGAGTCATTTTGTGGCCATTCAAAAAGGACGCCCTCATGTAGGGGGTAGTAAAAGGAGAATTGAGCTCAATATTGCATAGGTGAGTTATAAATTGCAAAAGTCAGTAAACAGGGTACAAAATTTACGTTTTCCATGTATAAATTTGCAAAAATTTAAAATTTTTCGAATACAATTTTTTTAAAGTCTCGGACCTCAGAATGGGGGAGGGGGTCCTGATTGACCGGAAACAATGCGGACAGGGAGTAGGGGGGAGTCCAAGTATGATCAAATTTTCCGGACGTCCTTTTTGAATTGCCCCTTTCTGCCATTTCAGAACCTACTTCACGCTGCCTTCGAGTGCCGTGCCACTTCGAGCGCCTGAAATTG
>JAQGAO010002081.1:0-21044 GCA_034697705.1 Ommatoiulus sabulosus | reverse complement strand
ATCTTGTATTCTGATAACTTTTACGATTTACTATTTATTTTAAAAGATTTTGGACAAATCATGATAAATGGACCACCGGGTATACTTTTATGAATTTCAAAACCCTTCACATCATAGATTTAACGCAGATACATGTTAAGAATCATTGAAACTATATAGGCACTGAATAACGCAACTTATTTACCCCATTTATCACCAGGCTGCGAACATTTTCAAAATGGCGGCCACGGAGAATGCTGAGAAGAATCGTGGAAGAACCTTACCTAAAAACAAAACAAAAAATACGCATTAGCTAAAAGTCAAACCACTTAAAAGAAACAATTTCAAAATGAAAGATGCATTACGATCGAACACCTTACATAATGGAAACATAGGAAAGTTAAGAGAAAAAAGTGCAGAAATTTGCCTAATTGTTATTTATGTTGGAGCCTAGTGCTGCTAATACTAAATTCAAAATTAACCCGAGAGGGGGGTTTGTTCACGCGGGCAGCACATTTTCAGAGCTAAGATTGGCAAAGGTTTTAATTAAATATAAAGCGCATTATAACAACCATGTGGAAATATTATCATAAGTCGGCTCGAAAGCTTTCTGATTAAAAATGCTTTCTCCTCCTTCGGTAATTACAATTTTATTAGACATTTTCACTGGCAGATCCATTCCCTCCTCCCTGACTATAGAAATATGAGCTGCAAAGGAGGCTGTTGCTTTTTAATAATTTCTAGTCTGATGTTAAAACACGGTCTAATTGGTCAGAAGATAAGACGAGGAGATACTTATGGGACTTGATGGGAACTAAAACATTGACGCGAGGTGGCGCTAGGGGTATTCGAACGAGGGGATAAAATGAGACATTTGCAAATCGATTAACTAAATCTCGAGAAACCTTAGCATCACGAAACCTTCGCAGAAATTCAGTGAATATTTTCGGCAATATATTTCGAAAAGATATTAAACCCAATCGGAAAATCACTATCTCGGTGGCATTTCTATGATTATAAATTACATCTCGCCAACGTTTTACATAAAATGTATATATACTATACAGTCGAATCTCAAGGGACGTCAAAATTTGTTCGTGTAAACCGTAGTTCGTATTATGTCAGAAAAAAACATGACTTCGACAACTATAGGACTAAAGTTTGATCGAAATTTAAATGCAATCCTCCACCACGTATATGAACGTCAAGGTGCAGCAACTTTTATCGGGGAATTTCCCGTTATAACGTATCTTTTTCACATTGTTTTAAGTTCGTCATAGTACGAATGCTCGGGAAGTCGAAAATTCATTCGTTTTAACCAAAAATCTAATATCCGATTTCGGAATTCGTGTTAAAAGAAGAGTTTAACATTATACTGAAAATGAGTTGGTACTATCAGAAATTCGTATAAAGCGAGTTAGACTGTATACTCTCGTATAAGACGCGCTGTATAAGCGTATACGCGTGGGGCACAACGAATTAATTAAATATAAAGGAGATGATAGCAGAGGGTTTTAAATAAACAGCGATGCACTCAAAAAGTGACAAAACGAAATTCCGTTTCCGGTTGCGTTTTACGGCGCTTCACTTTACACCTCTCTCGCTCGTTTTATGACGGAAAAGTTTAATTCACCAGAGACTTAATCCTGATTAACTTTGCAATGCAAATGAAGGCGAGATTTACACGAAAAGTATATCTCGTCTCGAAGAGCATTACTCTTAAGACGACAATGAGACGCTATAGAAGAAAACACCGAGCGCCATAAATCCTACATAGAACGAAACACCTAGCTTCCACAAACTAATGAATATAATAGGAGCTTCGAATTTGCATCCAAATAAGGCCTAAGCTGGAGGATTTACTTTTCTCACAAAACTCCGTGAGACGAGCGCGAATAAAAATGAAATATTCAGTGAAAATGACGAGCTAGATTAATTATTCATTTCTACGCTTTTTTATACGGAACGCATCCGTACCGTAACATACGGTACTGTATACATTCGAAGGTCAGGAATAAGGTCTCATAGACGCCATCTTGCATTTTGCCAATTTTCACAGAATTTGCAAATTCAAAATTTTAGCTCGGAGAACTCGGCAATTACGTTGCATCAATCTTTGAATTAATTTTAACATTTATGCAGGGTTGAACCAGAAATTTAATTTTTAACTTCCCTGTCTTTACCGGGTTTTTAAACAAATTTCTCTGACCGGTGACAATGTCAAATTTCACTTATGACGATGTTATCCATAATTTTGCCTAATCGGCACATATTCAATATTTTGCAAAATTTACTAATAAATCTTGTAAAAATTCGGAAAATGTAGAAAATTTGTTTTCGAAAACTGTTGAACATTTTGAAAATTTGTTTTGGGAAAACTGTGAAGGCCGTCACACACGAGGAAAGTTATATTTGGAAATACGGAATGTTCAAAAAGTTCTGTTTTTTAGAAGGAGATTTACGAGAAATGAAATGTTTTAATTTGTCAATTATAAAAACATAAATGAAGTCTAATTACTTTAAGTTTGAAATTTTCCTTTTTAAAAGCCATGGTTAGTAAAATGCTCAGAAATATGCGCTTGACTTTTCGGACACGCCTAAACTTGCCAAGTTTCTAGATATAACTTTCCCCGTGTGTGACGGCGTGAACATGAACTTGTTATTTTCCTGATTGAATGTATTTGAATACTAACATATTAGTATTTAAATACAATATCATAAACCTTTGAAAATTATTAAAATGTCTTCTAGTACTATGAATTTTCAAACACGCCTTAAAAATCGATTTTTTCATTTTGCTCTGCTATATACGTGTTTGTGTATGTGGTGGCAGATCCATGATACAATGGTTTATGATCCATTATACAATTACTCGTTAATGGATATGGCTTAGCCATATTTTGACCATTTATTGAAATCTTAACGAATGAATGATACTCAGATTTTACTGATATTTAATCATAAAAAGAGCTGTTGAGTCATAGGAATGTAAACGTGGGAGGCTAGCGTTGTGGAGAGAAAGAATTTAAGAGAAAGAGTGTGGGAGTCTTTGAGAGTATCAGTGTATATAAGAGTAAGATAAATTTTACGATTTATCTTGATGTTAGTCAGTAAGAACGAGAAGAAATTCACGATAGTAAAAGAGATAAGAGATAGAAAATGTTCTGGTAGAATGATGATGTGCGCTCATGACTGAATGAGAATGCGAGACTGAGAACGTATGGATCGAGCTTGAGTGTCTAGTTCCCCGGTAGTACATTGGGGTAGGATTAATGATTCTGTTCCAGCAAATTGAGCGGGTGTGTGAAATAGCGCGTGTGAAGGAATGTGAGAAGTTAGTGTGTTTGGAAGAAAGTCATCGAGTGAGAGTGAATTGTGAGAGAAATTGAGAGAGTGCAATCTTGTTTACGTGCGCATATACCGTGAGTAATGCTGTCTATTTGAAGGAGGCAGTGTGAGCGAATTTGTTTAATTGGAAAATGAAACTTGTGCGTGTTACAAATGCGCATGATAATACTCTCGAGTCTTTGTCGACTTCTCTGAAATTGATTTTTAATCGGTGAGGTCAGAGCATCTGTTTGCTCGACGTCGTGTACTCCTGCAAAGAACAGTCGGGATACCATGGGTGCATGAGAACACAGTGAATGCTTACTTTCGAAGTGCTTCTTTCAGCTTCTTTTCATCTTCTTGTTTCCAGCTTTGGAGCGCACAATGAATTCTGATATCAGCTTGATGGTCAGTGTGCTTTGTGGCGCCACTGCATGTGTTGTGCAAGGTGAAACATTCTGCGTAAAACCTTCCACATGCGCTTTAGCATCTCATGATGAGTACAAGACACGTTTTTACGGTACATAAACGGCATACAATCGATGGCTACACTTTTGACCAACAGTGATCTGTGTGCCACTCTGTGTCTTACAAATCTGTATTCAGATTTCCAAAAAAGAATGTTAAAAGCATTCCTAAAAGCTTATCAGCGCTTCTTGTAAGCTCAGCCTGGCTCGGCTAAGCTTTCATTGTGTGCGCCCTCATGCCGCGCGCATTTTTATCCCGCTTGGTGGCGCTAGTGTACGCCGAGTCGTAAGCGCCTGCAATAAGCATTCATTGCGTTCTCACCCTATGAGTTTTTCATGAGGATGAGTTACTTAAAGTTTTCGTAAAAGCAAGTAATCGTATAAGAAAGTGCAAGAATGGATCGTTATTCAGAATGGGAGAGATATATAGGAGTGAGTGAAGAGCAGTAAGACCGAGTTTGAGAATATAAAAGTCGAAATAAATCGTGGTCCCCATTTTTAATTAAAGCTAGTGAGAAGCGGAACATTATTTGCACGTGTTCGACTACAAGTGGACGTTTATGTACAAGTTTATGTACAGATGATCATCCGAAGAAATGGTCGACCTCCACCGTGTTACAGGTTGAGAGATCATAAATCGATCGTCGTTTGATGAGGCTTGTTTCTGGAAGCAAATCGGAGCTAGTACGTAATTTCTCGTTTTTATTACCCGACTTTGTCATTATCTTGGCTCGGCTCTGGTAACGCTAGTGGAACGTTGGTAAGCGTATGCTTGTTAATTCCAAGTAGGTGTTAGGATGCTAAATACGGTCGTTTCATTCGTTGTAAGGGCTGTAAATGCATCTTTATTGCCGCGCTACAACGCAGATAATGATGAAGAGGTGCGATGGTGTAGTGCCACGGAGGATGGCGACTGGTTGCTAGGTAAATTTTCACATTATTCCTGCTTTTCCCCCTCTCCGCCATCATGCTCTTGCTGGATCAATAATATTGTCGTGGCATTCATCCTCCAATCCAGCTGCCTGCCTATGGATGTTTCTGTTCGCAAAACGACGCTAAAAATCCGCAAAAACTTGTACGGAAAGTGGGGGGATAATGCTGGCTGGCGAGCAGTTTTTAGGCTTGCTATATAGCCGCTTTTTTCCAGCAGCTTTCCGGCCTCGTTGAGATCCGCTTTTTCCGAGCTCGTGTCACCGCGAGGTGATAACGGGGATGCTGTAGTACAAACCTCAGCCACACGTTTGTGAACTTTACACAAAATCTAAAGCCGGAGGAGTGCTGGCTCGGCAGTTGCGCCACACACTCGCTCCGGATCGGGATCGGCTCAGCGCGATGATGAATCGCTTCTTGCGGCCAAAAAACTGACGCTGGTTTTTTGGGAAACTGCGGAGGAGGAGGAGTAGGAAGCGTTTCACCGATTTGTCTCGGCCCGAGCGAGGTCTTAAGACGGTCTGAGCATCATTTCGCCATTTACGTCCTGATGGATTGTTGCCATAAGTCTTTATCGTTGTCATCGGGCTCGCGTCATTTGTCGCCCTCGTTGTAAACACCGCAACGAGGCATTGCCAGCATTTTCGGCATTTCGAGATTTCGGATTCCCCATATTTTTTCCCCACTCGTCCATTCGAGGATTTGCGACCATGTTCGACATACCTCACTCATGGATTACCTATTTTGGTTTCGCGCTCTTGGCGTCCTGCATCAGCGTCGATGGAATGCAAGGTAAAAAAATAACCGTCCATGGATTTTATTTGATCGTAATTAATATCCGTAATATATGTTGCATGCATGCATTCCCTGCAACGTAATTGCATCGAGGCTCGTGGTTTTGACGACTTTTTTTTTTTTGAGTAAATTTATCGCAATTTCAGCAGTGTGAAATATATGCGCTGGAAATTCCCTTTATGTTATAAGCATAATTTTTATCTTGACATTCTCCCGCGGCTCGCACGCGTCTCTCAAAACTCTTATTTTTTTTTTGTAGAGTTTATTAATTTGAAGCAAACGCATCCGAGCGATGATGTGCAACTCATGTGCTCGACGAAGCAATTTGGTCTGTGTAACCACTGCTTCAAACTATTAGTGGTCCCGCTTGATTTGTTTAACTATTTAATATTGTCGGCATTCTTTGAAGAGCCCATCGATGCAGTGCAAGTGGAATATTTATCAGAATTAACTTAGGCGTTTTATAGATCACGTCGATCTATGCGCGTTTGCATTGCCTTACTTAAATGGATTTGCAAATTGATTTTCAAATTGTTGCAAATTACATGATTTGTGCGCAAAATTCAGAATTACCACTCAAACATTTGTATTTTGTGCTCGCTCCTTCACGGCCTGTCGAATCAATCTTTGTTAAGTTCTACTTAGGTAAATTTGAAAATTGATTTGCAGATTGTTGCAAGTTGCACGATTTGTGCGCAAAATTCAGATTACCACTCAAACATTTGTATTTTGTGCTTGCTTCTTCATGGCCTGTCGAATCAATCTTTGTTAAGTTCTACTTAAATGTGAACGATACTTAAACGCAATTCAATATTCGTTTAATCAATATATTTTTAAATTATACACTAAAATATGTAACTATGTTGATCCAACCCGTTAAACATCACTTGGAGTACCATTTACAGTACAGATATTACTTTGGCGTTATTAAACGCTTTTGTTAAAATTATTTTTGGAAAGCAGACGATTAAAAATTGATCGTCACTAATCGAAAGCTGGAATTTGATGTGAAAGATGTGAACAAATTTTTCATTACATGTAGATGAAAGATTCTAATCCGTTATTCAATTTGTGAAATTTAAAAATGATTCAAATAGGAAAGAAACGTGTATGGTTTGAAATATTCTTGTATTTCTATGTCGATCGAAATCGTTTGAAATTAAAAGTAAAATTCGGCGACATTTTCTACTTGAACGTTAAAATTGTGCCTTGGACAGTTTGAGCAGCTCCCCTTTAATAACTGTTGATAAAGTATCGGTTTTGGCAGCCGTGGGCACACCTTTATTATAGCCTTGGCAGAAATAAGTACAGCGACCTATAGTCTTATACAATGTACACGGTTTTATCAAACGAAGTTTCCCCTGTAGTATACCATATATACAGTATATATAAAATGAGCTTATTAAAGATCTCGAGGTAATATGACCTGGAGTTTTTAGAAAGAAAATGCATCCACGCAGCATTATTCGTAGGTTTGCAAAATATACACAGTTTCTACTTTCATTAGATTACGTTGGATTTCGTGCAATTTCCTGTATATACGAACGGACGTACTGTAAGTTCCATCGTGTTATGAGTATAAGCCTTATTTGTAATGAACTTTATCCGCGGGTATGAGCAAGAACACGCTTTACCGTTCACTTACTTCGTCTTACAAATTGCATTTATATATTAATGCTATTTAGGAGAAATCGCATTAAACATATATTCGTGGCAAATGCCATAAACAGAGCCCATCTTTTTTCTGGAACGGACGAGCCAATGAATTTTCCATAAGGCCAGCTAAGGAAACTTGTGTATATACTGTAGGCATTTATACATGAAGGCAGAAAAAAAGATGCACAAATACGGTGAAATATGGATGTGCTGCTATGTGATGCGAAGACAATAAAAAGATTTCATGTTTTCCGGAGAGAGAAAAATGGAGGCTCGAGGCAATGCTGGTATCATTGGATAGATCGGAGATTACTCCGAATTTCTAATCAAAAAACTGGGAAAGTTTTTTCATGTTCAGAAACCGAATACATAAAATTGTACTTTTTCTATCTATCTCGCTAGTTTTTCTCCATTTGTTCGCTTGATGGCAACTTGTTTCATCTTCTGCACATTTTTAATAAAAATAAAAAAAAAACTGGGCAGCTGGGGTATTGATTTGCTTTTCTCTAGAAATGCACCTCTTCCTAGAATACCGAGATGAAATTGATACTCTGAAGTAATAGAGGGTATTTAAAATCACGAGAAACTTGCCATTGCATATGCATCAAAATCGCTTATGCTAACGATGTGTCGTGCAAGCCTCCAGTTCCGTTATCAATTTAAGCCAGACTTAGTAAATTGTCAGCATATTGGTAATTATGGTCATAATTATTCAAGTTAATATTCTGTAAATTTTCAAATATTTCATATGTTTCTCAAATAATAGTTCTATATTCTACTGCATTAACATAACCAAAGATAAGATGAATGCCATTAATTTTATGCATGCATATATTTTGCTTTTTGCGTTATTTAATCGCATCCGCTGTCAACTGTAGGTAGCGCTGCTACAATGTCAAATATTGGATGCAATACAGTTTCAAATTCTGAAAATGAAGCATTAATGTTGAATAAAGGCGAGACCACGTACGCATAGGGTGTGTTTACCCACATGAGCCAATTCGCATTATGCGTATACAATATATACGTGAATCCGTTTTACACCAAATCTGCATGTATAAATTGCTGGGAACTTGATGGAATTGATCGAGAATCTTAACATCTTTGCTTTTATAATAAGCCGCTAGGCGGAGGGTCGATCGTTGAGGGATGCGTGTTATTAACAATTTAACTTGCATAAAAGCATTTTTATGTTAAATAAAGTCCGTAGAGCATTTCCATAATTTTCTCAACACTTTCATGAATTCTCTGGGGATGAATGCCCCAACTTCTAAGATTAGCCCGCAACACCAAACTTTAGAAGATTAAAGTTGTTTCACTGCATTTCATTGTTTAGTCGTCTCTTAAACTGTCGTGTTATACATGTTCAGCATGTAGCTTAATCCTCATAGTAACATAACAACTGCCATTTAAAAGTAAAGCCTTCGTCCCTCGTGCTACTGTAAAATTAAAGCATATGCGTTAACGACGAATGCAGTTCTTTTCAAAATGGCAATTACCATTGACTTCTCCGAGTATACTTTCAAAGATTACGTTGCACACAATATAAGCAGACAAACGTGCCTGAAATTTAAAACTGGTTAGTCTTATCGCCCTAACCTTTGAGAACATGAATATGTCCTTCGACCTTCGACTTTAATTCATAAAAGTCGAAACATATACATGTACATGTATTAATGTAACCTTTGAGAACATGAATATGTCCTTCGACCTTCGACTTTAATTCATTAAAGTCGAAACATATACATGTATTAATGTTCTCAAAGGTTAGAGCGATAAGATTAACCAGTTTTTAGTTTCAGGCACGTTTGTCTGCTTATTCTGCGTGCAACGTAATCTTTGAAAATACTCGGAGTAGTCAATGGTAATTGCCATCTTGAAAAGAGCTGCATTCTTCGTTAAAACATATACTTTTTAGATGCTTAGCTCTCGCTCACAAGAGTTAAGGTGATTAGAAAGACACCGTTGCAAGGTACTTCATAACAGTGCAAAGTGAAATATAAATATACATGCGCAAACATTTTTCTACGTTGAAAGTGCAAGTATTATGCACTCTTAGTTGTATATATTCGGATTATTCGCGTAAGATGACGTGAATTACATCGGTGGCAATTCGCTTCAACGCCTCGCACAAAAACATGCATGTTGTTATTGCTTTTTCAATTAGTAGCATTCTTGCTCTCAGAGATCAAGGCGATAAGAATTAACGGTAATTGCGCTTGCTGAAATAACATTTTATTTTTTGGAAATGATCTTAAAGGGGAACCTACATCACAGTATACGAAATACCAGCATGTGCCCTCCGCGCATTCCTCCTGTCCATCTTCGCAGCTCCACCATCCCGACTAGCGGCAGCTAAGTGGGAAAATGCGCATTAAGCCACGCCCATATATCGCTATAGGCACCACAGTATACTGTGAAGGCACTTGCCCTCGTAGGCAGCGTCTGCTTTATCAAAATGTGCTATGTTATGGTGCGCCATTTTCCGACTGCTGCACACGTTTTCCAGAGGAAACTTTGTAGCGTTGCTATACACTTAGCGAATCGGGCAGCTTTGTGCAACCCTGTGGGTATCTTTTCCTATGTCAAGCGAGTTACACATCGCCTACGATACGATCATTATCGAACTGAACTGAACTGAAATTGTAGCCTATCCTTTGAAACGGATCTCCCCTAGAGGGGGCGCTACAGTGCAGAGCAAATAGAGAGGCTCTCTAAGAGCAAAGTCCGCATCAGCCACTTGCTGCTGGTATCGTTGTGCGTTGATATGCTTATAGTTGCCACAACATAAATTCTTGCGCTGCAGTCGTATTTTCGGGACAGGGGGACATGAAAGATGCCGACACGGAGTGCACATACTGGTACTTCGTATACTGTGCCTACACAGTTGAAAATTACTCAATTAAAAATAACTTTGTGGATTCTATAGCTTCAGTATTATGAATCGTAGACTGTGTAGCAATTCGGAATTTCCATATACGAATTGCATTCGATGATTTCTATTGTATACATGCACGAAGTAGGAATTCCCATTGTTCTCATAAGCGTTGTTCATCTTAATTCTCGTAAGAAATACAGCCGTAATTAAATTTTTTTCCCGTCTGTTTCTCTAATTCTCCATTTTCATTATCTCGCTAGCGACTAAATTCTTCGTATAATTGCGTGGCAATAATCGCGAGTTTCAAATTAATTTCAGATAACTAATGGCGTTCAACGCGGCGTGAAACAAACGAGTGCACGTGGCTTTAGTCGAGATGCTCCGAGAAATTGATTTTATTTTAAGTCGCTTAATGGACGCTCCCCTAAGGCAAGAGCCATTTTTAGGTTTTCTCACGCTGATGCATGCATCACGAAGATGAGAGTGCACTCATCCTCCGCGCAGCAGCGCACCCATAACCACGCTGAGCGTCAAGCTGTTTACCAAAAAAAGGAGATGAGAGTGCACCACTGAGCCATTAGATGCTTTTTTAAATCCTTATTGTACTCTATACCCCGATCGCACTCTTACGTGCAAAAACCTATTCTTTCGATGTTAAGAAATTATTCAGCTTTTGCGGTTCACCCCGCCATCGTCTTCAACTAAGCTTAGCGCATATTGATTTTCGCTTTAATTAGCCAGCTAAAAACTGGCTTTTCCGCGGAATTGTCTTCTTATTGACGGATATTTTCTTTGAGCTCTATACATTGTGCGCACGCATGCAAAGCAGTTTTTTTTTTTTTTTTTTTTTTTTTTTTTTTGATAGCGCTATAAAGCGTTTTCACTATATAATACAGCCAGCCATCTGCATAGAATCGCTATGGGCCTTTTGTATTCATCATTTTTCTTTATGACTTTTGAAGCATCATATTCTCCCAGCACAATATTGTGAAAGCCTTTTTTTTATATATTTGCAAACCTTTGCTGACTTTTGTCTCGACATATCATACGCCGTAATAGAATTTGAATGGGCCTTAATTAAATCGTGATGGTGCTATGGTAATTGAATACACCCTCGACTGTTGGGCAGAAAGGGGTACTTTTCAGTTTCTCGCTCATTATTCTTGGAAACCTTTCTTTCAGTCTGTTTGCTCTGTCTCGGAGATGGCATGTACCGAAACCGATCGAAGGAATCCGTTAACCCTTTCGCCAAAGTTTAAATTATTCAAGTTTGGGGGTACCAGCTGTCTCAAAAGTTGCTTAATCGGCTATAAACGAGTTACGGAAATCCTCAGTCGCAATGCTGAAACTTAAAAAAAGTGTAAGGGGTCATCCATAAAAGACGTCCGGTGAAGGGAGGGAGGGGGGATGTGATTGATTGCTTTGGTTTTGTTTTCTTGCTATTCAATTTATATGCAAATTTCTTGATTTCTTCAGCTTATTCAATTTTATTTCATCTCTTTAAATTAATACTATAATATTCTGTAGATCTGTAGTTCACTAATGGTAATTTTTTTAATGTAACAAATTATAAAGAACATGTTAAAAATTGCTTATGTAATCAACATGCTGTTTACAAAATTGGACGGGAAATGTGGGGGGTACATAAACAGGACAAGTACGGACAGAAGGGAGGGGGGTTATGTTTAAAAATCTGGAAAAATACAGGACGTCCTTTATTGATGATCTCTAATGGAGAATTTTGTTGCAAACTTTAGTTTCATTGGATTGGCAGCGATTTCTTAAACTTTTTTCAAACTGTTAAAAATCCGCAATATGCAATCATCTTTTTAACAATATATATATATAGCCTATATACATGTACCTTGTATATTTGAAAGACGGTATGCGAGTATATTCAAGCTGATTCTGTGGTATATTAGTAATCTTCTGTTTTTATAATTATTTACAAATAATTCAGTGTCATTGTGATATGAGTATTGTTCATAAACCCCCCCTTGCAATATATGGGACGTTTTTTTATCACCTAATATAATACATTGTACAGGCATTCTTGCCTGTGTTTGGTACGAAATTGTAATATTTAAATGAAGCAAAATTCCTCTGATTGCATTTTGTTGAAGTGTACTGTACGTAAACGGGTACGAGTTTATAATCGAGATTACGAATGTTCGTTTTCCCTTCAGTGAATCGCCGTGTTATCGTCAATAACTGCTGATAATTTCTGTTATATAATGAATATAACATTAAGTAATAAAAATTGCCCGCATCACCAGAATTCGCATTGATGTCTAGGCTGCAAGCTCCGATTGCTTTATTCAGAAGCAATTAAGTTATGTATAACTACCAATTGAATTTGACAGGTCTTTCAAAAACGCAAAAGTTCTATATACATTTTATAGTGTTATTTAGCTGTCATCCTATACACTGCCACGGTGTTATCTATAATGCATGTTTCATTCAATTCTGAAAGCACGGGCTATTATTTGTTGTCATGGTTACCCAACAGAATCCAATATGAATGTTTATAACTGAAGCTATGGGCTATTTTATGTTTATCCGGCTTGAAGTTATATTGCATTGTGCAGTTTTCTTCTCTGCACCCGCCATTTTCATGCATCCATTTCTATTTATCACCGGGGTTTATGTCAGTAACCATAATATATAATATTTTCTTGCATGACTATAGCATTAATGATGGCCTTCTGCCATCTGGTGATGATGTTGGTTCACACTACATACATAACCGTAGTTTTTTTTGCATATTGTAGATGGAGTTTTAACATTATAGATTTCGTTCAAGCGTGAATTATAATGCACGCATACGTTTTGGAAGAAGTGTGTGGATACAGTCACTAATCTCAAGAAATAGACGTCCAATCTTCACAATAAATTAAACTTCACGTAACTTTCAAAAATGTTAGGAGAAGCTATGTTACGAAAGAAAATTTCTCATATAAATCTACAAATTTTAAAAAAACTTTCACATATTCTTATCATTTGCTACATACATGTATGTACAACTGTTTTGTAACATCATTTGGGTAAAACCCGATCATTAGGAATAACCTACAATGTATAACTGGATGTTATACAGTGCGGTTCCATACTTAAAATGATAAAAATAGATAGACATTAGAACTTTTTATCGATAAATTACAATAAGTTGCATGTCTTTCAATTTTATTTTCATCACACATGTGAAATTACTAATTTTTAAGTGTTTTTTTAATAAAAATGCAGTTGTCTACAAACTTTAACGGCCTAATAGGATCGAGATATGCTTACTGCTATTTGCAATGCTAAACGTATTTGACAGATTTATCAAGCTATTATTTTAATGACTACTTGATTAATTACACTGAGGACTGTACAACCGATCATTATGGTAATACTTTGTTTCAGGGAACATCTGGGAGGATTTTTCATGGTATTATTGGTATAACCAACTTGCAATGCTAACATTATTATAATGTATACGATGCATGTGTATCGTATATAAACTAATACATATGAATTAACGGAGTAATTACTATCGATCGATTGGTGGTTGAGAGATATTCAAGTGTCAGCAAGCACTCTTCATTTATTGCAAGCGCAAAATCCATAAAAGAAACTTCGCTCATAAAACAAGTTCAAAAAATACTCCAAAGTTGCTCTCCGAATTAAGTGCGCTCCGAAATGTGTTATTTCAGTTATAGTCTGTAATATCGTGTACGCAATTTTAAACGATTAACTGGAAAGTTTTACCATCATGGTCGAGTGTTAAATGGGTGGCTACATTTCCGTGTTGCTGAAAAATTGGTACACTGTTAATCGTTTCTTTATTTTTTATTTTACAGCAAGCTGTGATCAAGTGTTTCGCAGTGACGTTAATAAAGTTGGCAATTTTAGCAGTCCTGGCAATCCCCATCCTTATCCAGCCAGAATCAATTGCAAGTACACCTTCACGGGAAGAGGAAAAGAGAGGGTCCAAATCATCTTTACCGAATTCGATCTCTATATGCCTGACGATCCCAATGAAGAAAGCATTAAAAAGTAAGTATCGTCTTTTAAATCACCCATTCGTTATCATTAAACACCAAAAAAACCCTAGTTTTTTAAGTTTTTGGTTTGTTCCTGCAATCGCATTTTAAACCTAGCCAACTTCGGAAATTTGTAATTAAATTTTACGACTGCTGAAATGACGATTTTATCGACTTCTTTTATTTCTCCTCGGGAACCATCAACATATCATCATACTCTCTTGAAATTACGTTTAAAAAAGCTATCATTTCAAGTAATGTACATGGCACGTGCGAATGAACAAATGTGTTTTTTTGTTTGTTTTTTTAAATTAAAATACCAACTTTGCTCAAATCAAATTTGAAACGATGTTAATAAATTATGACCTCTGCTTTCCCCTTTGTAAATATTTTATAAATAAAGCAGTTAAACAACGGCGGTTGGCGTTTTTACGTGCTTCAATTTGAAATTAATAATGCATGCCTCAGCGTCTGCATATTTAAGCGTTGCTGTATGCGAATCGCAATTTCATCAGCCATGGAAATTGCGATGCAAAATTCAATACTCATTAAATACAAAAAGACGTGTTCATTCTACATAGCTCTCCCAAGACGTACATGTATGTTACTTTGAAAATAACTCGTTGCGAGGCACGTATACAGCAGCAGCATATACCTTTGTCAATATGAGGTCATTACGATGAAAATGTTATAGTTCCTTGCCAGAAAAACGTGATTTCAGAAGTAGAAGGAAAAAAAATGCGATTTTGATTTTGTATCGATCCAAGCAGCACTTTCAGTTGAGCTTTGAGTCTTGTCTGTAAAATTTTCCTCATTCTTCACGAGGGAAAACGTTACATTAAAAATACCTCTAAAGACGCCCCGTTTCGAGCTTGTAGCTGCCATAACAGTGTCTTCAAAACCATTAGGGAACATTGCTTATAAACACCCTCGTGTGCTAACATCGATGTCGTACAAGCTTCGGGCTTTTATTATTAATCAGACGTTACTTTACAATTTACGACTCGGTTTTTTGGCTACAGGCTTGTCTTCTAAGTAGTCTCATGAATATATATCACCGAATGCAGAGACTAAATATTTATTCTTAAACGATAGAAGGCGCGCAGTCAACGCATATCTTAGTAACTTTAAGAAAATGGTTGCTTTCAGTTTTTTTAAAACTGTTTAAATGCGTCGCGCAAAAATCCGGTTAAAAAAGAAATCTAGGAAACTAGCTGAAATAATTCTCGAAATCTGTTTTTGTGATAAATATACGTGTATTAAGGAGTTTAGGTCCTTTAAAAAATATTCATTAAACTTGTTTTCTATATCACCAGTTTTCATTTTGCGAAACTCGAACATTTTCTGAAGTCGATTGAATTTTATGGTTACTTTTATTTGACGTATTTCAGTTGCGATGGAGTTGATGTCGTCAAGGCCTTCATACAAATAAATGGCCAGCCTGAAAGATTGGATAACTTTTGTGGAAAACAGATACCAAAGCAGATCATGTCAAATGGCCCAACCATGTCATTAGAATTTCAAAGTTATCAGTCATCGAGTCAGTCGAGGGGTTTCAGAGCGATGTACCGATTTGTATCAAGTAAGTCTTATAGGCATGGTATTCCTCATACTTATATATTTTTTAATATCTGAGTTATTCGGCTTGGTAGGGTTTCCTGCATTGTAATACGAATTATACGATCAATTCTGACACTAAACTCGAGTGATGGTTAGTATCTTTACTGCTTTACTGTAAACATCAATTAAAAATATTAGGATAATGGTAAACAGCTGGCTTAAAGATGACAGATTTCATGACATAAACCAGATGAAATGAAATTATAAAGCGCATCTGAGTCATGTGTTCAGTTTCAATATTCAGTTAAACCCGTGATGAAACTTGGCGTATACTCGTACAGCTGATCGTAAAAAGTCTAGAACAGTTTTTACTCAACCTTCTTAATTAAGGGTTAGAATACACTGAATGTATACTTTCGACGTGCTTCTTTCAGCTTCTTTCCTGCTTTTTTTAATCTGCTTGTTTCCAGCTTTGGGGCGCACATTGAATGCTGATATCAGCTTGATGGTCAGTGTGCTTGGTGGCACCACTGCATGTGTTATCCTAGGTGAAACATTCCGCGTAAAACCTTCTTCATTCGCATTAGCATCTCATTATGAGTGCAGGACAAGTTATGACCACACTTTCGACCAATAGTGATCTGTGTGCCACTGAGCTCGGCTAAGCTTTCTTTGTGTGCGCCCTCATTTAAAACGCATGCCGCATTCTTATCCCAGTTAGTGGCACTATTGTACGCCGAGTGGTAAGCGCCTGCAATAAGCATTCAGTGTATTCTCACCCTACGTGTGTATCAAAGCTTTGTTGGAATTCGTAAGATACTAAAGCTAGTTAATTGTTTTAAAAAGATTCCATTTATAAATGACATTTTTTTATATTTGACATTATTGTATTTTCTTATATTAGATTTTGGGATTACTTCTGGTAAACAAGATAATCAATCAGGTAAGTGTGTAAGATTTACCGCATACATGTATACAGTATTGCCTAGTATGCGTTCATAATATTTTATATCGCATTTTATTATTTTTTTTTAGTTTGTGGCTTTGTGTTCAACAGCAATGAAACCACCAATGGCACTTTCACATCGCCCAATTTTCCTGGTTATTACCCACGCAATACTGAGTGCCATTACTTTTTCAATGGCAAAAAGAAGGAGCGGGTTAGAGTGACTTTCGCCTATTTTGACATAGAAGGCATGTCTCCGTAAGTTCATCTATATAACACATTTTCTTAAACAATATCCACTGATTAATTCAAAGCTATATTCCGGATGCACAGATTAGATATCTCACTGGATTACTATCGTTTGATTTTCAGTTGCGAAATGCAGAGTGCCAGCGATTACGTCGAATTTTCAAACTTTCCTTCAACGGATAGGAAAATAGCGCGACAATGCGGATTGACTAAACCGGATCCGATGGAATCGGAACGGAATTTCTTCAGGGTTACTTTTAGATCAAACCATAGGTTTGATGGTACCGGATTTGAAGCATTTTATCAATTTGTAAATAGCGATGGTAAGTGCGACTTGAAGATTGTTGTTTGGATTTTAAAGTTAGGATATTCCTCGTAGAAATCGCATTTAACGTTTTATTTCCCGCAAAATTAAATTCAAATTTACTTTGATGTTGATGACAAGAATCATCTATAACATTTTATCGAATTTGAATGATTATGATCTGAAGAGCAAATTGAAAGTCAGCTTTCCATAATAATCATTTTGAACATAATTGTGACGATGTGTGTCTTAACTTAAATGGCAATTAAGGTTTGTAAAATTAGTATACAGCTAAGGTACTTTGTTTTAACGATCAATTAAAGATTTTATTTAAGATTTATATAAAGATTTTATTTTGGAACGAATTGTTATAAATGCATGTATATCAGATTCTAAAGTCTAAAAAACAGCAAAATTCCATCAAACAGTATTGTTAAGGGAAGCAGGCTATCATTACTGCATGTCATTTTTTTTTAAAAAAAATGTTAGTATGCATTTTTTAATGATATAAATATTTAATTTTACAGAGGGATCAACAATAATGAGGGTCTCAACGTCGAGTTCACCATGTAAATATCAGACCATTTTCCTCTTCAAATACAGTATATTTGTGGGACGAGTTTGGGTGACTTAGATTTAATTTTTTTGTTACTTTCAGGTGCACGATCGTATTTACGTTTGTTCACGATACACATTGTTATCACAGTACTGATTATTTTCCTTCAATGAAGGGAAAAACGGTGCTTAAAATAAGAAATTCAATTTGAAGAAATGGCGGGAATGTAAAACTGGTCAGACCCCAATGAAATGTGCGCAATTCATTGTCTGTGCAGCATCATTCCTGTACTGTAGCATCCTGCAGAAAAGCAATACCACGCAATCTGTAGACCTCGTGGTCTACCAAAGCTTTGGCAGTTAGACACACTGTGCTGCGAAAAATGTGATTGTTACGATTGTGTGACCATGCGAAGGAAGATCAAATCGGAGGAAAAACTACAAATGGCATTTTCGATACAATTCATCGCTCGTTTTCGTGAAAACGTGATGAACATGACTGACCATTTTTGACGCTCAATTCAATACGTGTGAATGGACCATTGATAGCATCGACTATTTTGAATCATTTTTAATTCCGAATATCATCATCAATAATAAACCGCACACGAACCAACACGGTGTCACTGGGAAAGGGAAAACTGTGAATACTTCTTTTATATTAACGGTGCACCTTCCTATACCTTAGATTTTTTTGGTTGTCCGTTCATAGCGTCTAAAAATTACTACTGTTGTTCAGTGCAACCCGGACAAAAGTTTTACATTGACTCGAGATAATTCTATGAACTGTTTTTTCAGAATTTTGTTGTTTTTTCTGCAATAGTTTGTATACAATTACGTTGTATGATAGTCTGGCAACTAAAAATTACTAGTAAATTGAAAAATAAACTTTGTTTGCTTATTAGGATTTCTGCTAAATCCCAGTCATTCAGAATTGGTAAGTGGACGATTTTTTTATTATACGTTATAATTCTACAATATAAAATTGTAGACTTCCTGTACTGTAGCATCCTTGTTTGCTAACTTTGTACCTGCTTGACTAATATTACGAAATTCGATTGCAATTAACTACACTATTGGCGCATTCTACTGGCCTGTTCGATTCGTCCAAAAATGTGCACTGAGTGTACTCTTGACTACACCATCGAAAGAGGTAGTGCAGTCGGTGCTCTTACAAAAATATCAAGGTATTTTTAAAGTTGCTGATATAGGTTTCAATTTAAGGTGTTTTTAGATTTTCGAAAGGTATTTTTGTTAGGTATCAGGGAGGTTGGTTTGGGTGCAGATCAGTACCTTCTAAAGTATCAAGGTTTGATACCTTAAAAGGTTAAATATTGGTATCTTTTAAGTCATAAAAAGGTATCATTTATAATGTGTCAAAATAGGTATTTTATAAGTCCTAAAATGGTATCTATTATTCCAAAAGTACGTTTCATGTCATATATCATGTAATGTCACGTCATATGACGTGTATAACAGATGCTTGAATCCTATAAACATATCACGTACAATACATGTACATTATATTAGACACCTTAATTGTAAATTTTTTCTCGGAACATACCGGGATTCGATTATGCAACCTACGAATTGTGGGACCCTCATGCTACCGTTGTACTATCCGGACTTGCTTCGTGGAAGTGGTAGTGTAGTGTAGTGGTAGTGTTTTCTAAAACCGAGTGACAAATGACGTCATTTCATGGCCATCTAAAAACATGGTAAAAAATAACGTCATCTTTCGCCCAAGAATTAATGACCCAAGAATTTCACCCAAGAAATGACTAACTATCCAAAACCAGGCCAAAAATGACGTCATTTCTTAGTCATTTCTCGCCCAAGAAATGGCCACCCAAAACCTAGCAACAAATGACGTCATTTCATGTTTATTTCTCGCCCAAGAAATGACCTTCAAAAAATCTGGCAAAAAATAACGTCATTTTTTTAATCATTTCTTGCTAAAGAAATGACCATCCAAAACCTAGCAACAAATGACGTCATTTCTCGCCCAAGAAATGACCACCAAAAAACCTGGCAAAAAATAACGTCATTTTTCGCCCAAGAAATGACCCCTAAAAAACCTAAAAAAAAACCTACGTCATCAGGGGCCATTCGAAATGGGCGTCTTCAACATTCACCTCCCGACTACCCGCTATGAGGACGCCCTTTATGAATGGCCCCTATTCATACGAACTATATATATATATATATATATAGATGAATCGGGGATCTCCTCACAATATACTGTACTGTATATGCAAACAAGTTCTGAGATTCCTGGAAATTCCCGGCTCCCTTACTTTAGTCCTCTGGAGCCCTTGAAACCACCCCATCGCTCATTCCTTGGCCGTGATTACGACAAGACGTTTTGCAGCACCATGCATCATGTTTATCCATCATCTCTCCTTTGCACGTTATGCAAAGCGGGGGAGGGAGAACTTTTAAGTTGGGTAAACGATGTTTTCAGTGGTTCCACTAAAGATGGCGGTTTGCAGTCGCGTTCAATTTCCCTAACGAATTTACCATTGCAGATACTTTCAGGTAATTTGCATGAATTTCTTTCTACTTTATTCCGTACGGATTTCTTTCGGTTGTTTGCTAATTGTGATATACGATTAGGTTTTGAAATTGATTTGGTCCCAAATTTAAAGTAATATCGCACTCTTGCTTTAGAAGTGCCACGTACTTCAAACTTTGCAATTTTAGAAAAGGCATGTTTCAAATCGCTTTCATTGAATAAAAGGGACACTACAGCGATTTCGCCGAAACTATGGAAAGCTCAGATGTGTACTTTTTATTAATTCTATTAACGTAACGCAGCCTGATAGGTACAATTTTTGAGCTGTCCCGTCTGAGGCGGGCGGATTACATGTACCGTAGATTAGATTTATGGTGAACTTTAAAGTGTAATTCAGCTTCACGAGAGAATGCCGTAGTAATTTGCATGAATTAAAAGTTGCAATTTAGTGTACATTAGGGTTTTTAAACTGCAGTGCGGTGCTAACAGTGCGTCTAAGCTATAAGTTTTATAGTGGATTTGTAATTAAATGAATAGTGGGAGTTAATTGTGGCCAGTTCCACAGCATACAAAGGGTCAGTAACGTCTGCGTTATTTTAAAAGCATTTTGGTAATTATGCTGTTATGACCTCGACCCTTAGTTAGAAGGTCATCAGAGCTGGTCAAATGACCCGCAGCGCCGGTCCATGCCGGTGTTGTTGTATTATTTATAATAATTATGCCGCATTGAATTGCAAAATTGCTGCCCAGAATTCCGTTTGAACTTTAATGTCATTGACCTTAAAGGTGGACATACACGGGCGATCCAATTGGAGTTTTGGCCCTGGGCCGGTCCAAAAGTCGCCGTGTGTGGGGAAA
>JAQGAO010002080.1:0-21070 GCA_034697705.1 Ommatoiulus sabulosus | reverse complement strand
CGATGGCTACACTTTTGACCAATAGTGATCTGTGTGCCACTCTGTGTCTTACAAATCTGCTTTCAGATTTCCAAAAAGGAATGTTAAAAGCATTCTTGAAAGCTTACCAATGCTTTTTTAAGCTCAGCCTTGCACGGCTTAGCTTTCTTTGTGTGTGTCCTTATTTAAAAAGCATGCCGCATTCTTATCTCGCAAGGTGGCGATAGTGTACGCCAAGTGGTAAGTGCCTGAATGCAATAAGCATTCAGTGTGTTCTTAACTTCTTGCTTAATGCTTGGCTAAAGTTTATTACTGCCCCTGTTAGGAGGCAATCACTATTAGCTCATGTGTTGTCAGTGGTTGCGTATTTATGTAATTATACTTAGATTTTGTTGTTACAAGTTCATTGGAATTCGGCATAAACGACGAAATTAACAATATTCATCCATACTTTATGACGGTGACTGGAAATGAGTTCGTACTTTCAGAAATTAGTATAAAACGAGTTGTTCAATGTTGATAATATCATTCAATATATCTTCACAAAGGTTGGTTAAATGTGGTGGCAAACCATCACAACAGAATTTGTTGAGATGATCAGTTGAGAAATATTTTCGTGTTTCGCGTACACGTGTAATTCAATACACGTAAACATATAGTTGAAATTGAAAATGGCGAACACGGTCGAGTGTTTACGTATTTGTTGCCGCGGGTTTTAATTATAGCCGAATAAGTGTGTCTAGGATGTTTGAGTTGATGCTTCTGGAGTTCGCAGGTTTTATTCCCGCGTTATTAAAGGAGAAATTCAAAAGGTAAATTAACTCGGAATACCGCGAATTTAATAAGCCTGAACAGAGGTTGAATCTCTGACTGGATTTCGTCACGGAAACGACATTTTTGAAATGATTTGATCGTTGATTAATTTAGTTGCGGTTACCATGGCACTAACAATGGATGCTGCGTTGCGTGATTTGGAATCATGCGCCTGCTGCCCGTTTTAAACGAGGTTTAGAAACTAAATTTAGCATCGCTCCCCTCTCGGTGCACCGCGATTGCAAATTATCCAGTTGACCAGCAGTGGCTCGGCAAAATTGCTAGTGGATCAATGAAATGGAAAACGAACTTCTGGAAATGTCGTTCGTTCCAAATTCATCAGAAAGTTCAGCGGGACACTCGAAGCTTCTGCTAAAAATCGATGCTCCGGGATCAGCGATACAATGCGGTTTTCGTACGACCTTTATGGACAAATAACCACCATTAAGCGGCACCTATCGAAGCTCACTCTTTCGGAATATGAAAAGTCCGCGTAAATAGATTCGCGAAAATCAGGGCAGTAATGTGTGCCAAATGATGAAAGAAACGTTCAACATTATATGCGAACATGTTAATAAGGTTAAACTGTGTAAACATTAATAGGCGAACTTTGTGAACATGCTATATGTGAAATTGTTAATAGCTTGAATGTTTCCAACTATACCAGTTCGTATCGTAAAAGCACAAAAGTAGCGCAGTTTGAGAATTGCAAAGCGAATTTAAAATAGTGAATTTATAATATTGCAAACCAATAACAAGAAATATGTTCACGAATGGCGCTGATAGTCGACCGAAGTACGTGGACTTTGGTTTATTTACATCGCCATCTGTGGATTTTAAAATTATTTTTATTCGGCCATTACGAGAACGGGAAGTTTTTTTTTTATAAATTTCAATTGGATCTCACGTATTTAACATTGTTTAGGTGATATTTCATTTATTCATTCAAACTTGAAATGATTAAAATTTCATTTATGCATGCAATGATCTAAAATTTATGCACATTCTAATGCTGGAAGTTTTTTTTCATAAAGTGAATTTTCTTCGGGCCAACGGTCACATTACTGGATTGTGCATTTGGGATTCAAACTAAACCTGTTATGATTCTAAATAAGCTCTAGGCGGAGCAAAAGATGGCAAACGAAGCTTGGCTCGAATTAAACAGTAAAGCTAATCGAAGAGCCAAAAATAAATTAAGAGACTTCGATTGATAAACGATTTCTTCCGAATTTGACTTTCGAAATGAATAGTAGACAGACAGGAATGTCCATTAGCCACATTAAATCGAGCGACTATAAAAATGGTGGCTTTCAATCTTCTTCCCCCGAAGGCAATTTTGTGGAATACTGCAAATTGAAATCCGCCTAGAAGTCTTTTCAGCCAGTTTTTTTGATGACTCGGTAGTAGTTATAGAGCCGCAGCATCCAATTAATGATTTTATCCTGACCCAGAAGGATAAATGCGAAGGCTTGTACGGTCTGAATTTAAGAGATAATTGCGCGCCGCGAAAAGATAACTCAGTTATTATTCCTGATGACGAATTCGCACCATTGTTGGCAACGTCATTTGGGCTCAATGGAGGGAAATGCACAGGGTGTCTATCGAGCGAAATGATTGGTCAGAAATGCGACAAAAATGCACGACTGTTCCGCGGCGTATCAGTTTTGTAAATTGAATTGTCAACCCGAAATCGAGCCAAAATTTGGTCGTAAAACAGTTTGCGTCGGTGGAGATAACGCCGATGGATGAGGATGTCTTCTATAGGGAAGCAAATAAAAGATATTTATGACGGCTCTGAAAATTAGGCGTTTTCATTTCGAGCATGCATGGGTTTTGAAGGACGAATGTCTCAATCATCGAGGCGTATTTGAAAAGTAAATATAATAAAATAACCAAGTTTTGGATTTTTCAATTGCTTTCAGGAGAAGCATTGTCTAGTTACATGTACATGTGTATTTACAGAACATTTGATCGCAGCGTATAGTCGGATTCAGGGTCATTTCTGGACACGTCACGTTTCTAAAGATGTTCTTAATCTTGAAAGAAATCTCGGACAAATCGTATTTTGATTTATTATCGTTTCTGTCAAGTGCATTCCTATATACAGTATGAAGGAAGAAAAAGTTTTAATCAAATTTATTACAACATATTTTAAATTCGGAATGAGCTTTTTCTTTGTTTTACTTTCTTGTTCGTAAATACATGTAAGTTGAAATGATCTTCGCCATTCTTTTTTCATAAATTTGAATATTTAAATGTTTGAAAAAAAATGTAAATGTTTACTTAATCTCCCCTTTTCGCCAGGTTTTGTTCAGAATATTGAATATGTTGGATAGGGGGGGAGAGGGATGTATTCCTCGAGAAGTCAAGTTCTTTTAGAAACGATGTTCGTCCATCGATGTAACAACTACTGAATCGATTGCTAATGGATTTCACCTGAAAACGTCCTTTTAGTCTCGGTTTGGCATAGATATTCGTTGTTTGCTGGGTTGACAACTTCTCTAATTGAGTTAAAGGGACCGTGAGGTACGCCTTAGTGATCTTTTGTGCTCTTTCTTGCAACAAATCCTTTACAAGTCCTTTAATCCTTCGTTGGTCCTTCTAGGGACTCCGTTGATAAATTACGTAACTTTTCTGGATGACATTTGGAAAGTCAAACATAATATTTCTTCATCTTATCTGTTCTTAAGTGGATTTTCTTTTGAAGCTAAATTCGGATCGACCTAAAACTTACTTTAGATAGGGGTTCTCTTACAGGAAATAGCACTTTAGGGCCTTCACGTATTGAACGATGTTATTTATGAAAACGACATTTTCCTTTTCCAGCTATTTGAAAAGCTATTTTATACCTTTTACCTCGTGAGTCTCAATGTAATCTTGACTTCACTGAATCATCCTTTCAACCAGATCCTCATTATTGTGCAAATAAAATGGACGTAAAAAATTAAAAATAATATTGTTGACTTTTTAATGTACATACTGAATTGCTATATAGAGAGCTTAAAATTGTATATTTAAGCCTCGGTAACCTGGATAAACTTTATCTTGCACAAAATGTTTTATATGCTAATTATGAAAATGTTGTTAAAACAGTGTAGCCTAATTGTGCTATTCATTCGCAGAGAAACAAAAAATTCTGCTTCGCTGTCGTTCAATTAAAGAAATATGAAACCATCTTTATTTGAATAATTCGGCCATGCTCTACAACTTTCTAATTGACACCAAAGCTCTATCTCCAACGGTTTGTGACATATTAAAGAAGATGTCCGATACGTGGGCGTGGGTGACCTTTTACGTTTTATCCAAGGCCATGGACAATATTATTTTCGAATAGCCCATAGTGGACATATAAAGACATGTGAAGGAATTATGAATCTATTTATTTTAGTTTTAAAGATATATTTTTTTTTTCGGCGCTACACTTGATAACCGCTCACCCTGTATATACTGTATATGGTAAATATTCTGTGTAAAAAAAATTAACAAAGAGTTATTGTGTGCATATCCTATTTTAGATAGCATATAAACATGTTAACCAACTACTCAATTCATGTTGTATTTTGGTTGAAATAAAGTAAACGTACAGCAGTTTGAGTTACGCTGCACTGTTGCTTTGTAGAAATATTGGAAATGCCGAATAAAATTTAAATAAAAAGTTCACTAAAATCGGATAAATAAACTCAAACCCTTATTTAAAAAAATGATAATCTAGGTTTATCATCCCTGGTTTCCATGACAACGCGCCTAACAGCTGGGGTGTACAATACCATCTCTTAGGAGAACTCCTGCCGCCAATTTTATACAAAAAAGGAAAATCTCGATTCAACAAGTCGTATATGCTTAGGAGGATTACGCTAGACTTACACTAACAAAAATATAGCGAATATAAAAAGCGGATAAAAACACACAGCGCTTCTCAAATGATGTCAACAAATCCCCTTATTGGCCTAATCATAGAAGTGTTTTACCAACAAGAAAAAGTACTATGAACAGAAATTGCCACCCCCTCACCCAATAAGCTGATTCGGTTTATATAGCAACGTAACATCACACCTGATCTAATATACTCGTATTCCGAAGTTAGGCAAGTGTTTTCAACAGCACAAACTGTACATAACTATGAAAACATTAAAGGAACAGATAGTTCAAAACAGTTAAGTAAATAAGTTAAGAACGACCGAGAATGTGGCAGTTTAAGGAAGTGCGGTTTTCGGAAATGTCAAACAAAGTGTGTTGAAACAAGTACATGTATTTTGGACCTCACAAATCCATAACAGCAGAAATATTTCACCAAATTTAAATAAACGGAAATGCATGCAAGCACGATTCAGAATATTCTTCTCGAAGTCAAATTTTAACATCACGTGACGTCACGTTTCAAAGCACGCATTCAGTAGGCTGGTTTTGTCATAACAACAGCTACAAGTACTTTACGATGAAGCTACGAAGTAGGCCTAATGAGCGAAATTCAACGAATCATGATCGCAGCACCCCTATACCACTTAAGCAAAGGCGCTTCATGGAAACACTTTTTGCCCTCTAAGCCACATACATACAGCTCTTCTTTATACAGTATACATGTATATAGATAGATAGATGTAACTGGTCAATTAAGAACATTATCATATTTCAAGGGATAAACACCACAGAACCTATTTAAACTGTTAAATTCAATTATTTCGTAAATGTTTTGTCGACATCATCCTAAACACGTTCTCCGAAACATTGAAATGGCATGTTAAAGACAAAATGCATTGTTTATCAGCATGTATAATTTGTTTCAATGCATTAACGGCACATTATATGTACTTGGGAACCGACATGTTCGGCCTTGACCCCTAAACGCTTTATAACCTACAATTCGGAAACCCTTGTGAAATTCCACACCTCAAAAATACCTTGGAGAAACAAAAAAAAATTTTAAAATGCATTTCCTGTGAACAAAATATAATTGAAACTATAATAAATAATTTAAAAATCCCCTCGAATGTTGAAATCTACCTACTTAAGAAACTCATCTTAAACATTGCAGGCCATCAATTGGTCGGAGAAAATAATCAAATAAGCCAGAACACGACCCAAAAAACGTTAGTTATAAACGACGATAACTAACGTTTGTTTTTTATAACGTTTATAACACATGGTTTTTTGGTAGTGTTCTGGCTTATTTGAGACTCATCTGAAATCTACAAATTCATTCGTCCAAATACATTTTGATAAACATATTTAATATGAGAAATGCATTTTAAAGGATATTATTTTATAAATGTTCATGGATAACACGAAATATATGTTTAGGTTGGCTGTAAGTGTTGTTTTAATAACCTGTCCATTCCTTTTCATATTTTGTGAATAAACTTTGATTTGATACTTATCATGGGACAAACATATAACATCGAAGGGAATATAAGCACATTCGAAAAAAACTAAATCCCCGAATGGTAATTGAGAGAAAACATGTCTGAAACACACACAACACGTCTTAACGATGCTTATACACTTGCATACCAACGACTCGAAGAACACGCGGGGAATTTCCCACAAGTATTTCCAGCTTTTTTATTTTAAAAGGTCTCATTTTCATAAGTGTACCTTTCTCGAGAGCGTGGCGTGCCTCCATTTTAATCCAAAGTAAATGCATAAAACATATCGATAATCTCTTAGAATATTAAACGTTTTCTCTTCTTAATGGTACACTTATTCCACCAGGGGTAATTTCGCTAAAGTATATTAAGGGTGTCCTTCCGACGATGATGATGATTCCTCAACACGTGTTTCTCAGCGATTTACTTAGAGCGTCATAAATCAGATTACGTGAGACGAGATGCTCGATTGCAGACATTCAAAAATTTTTTTTTTTTTGCTATACGTTCAACCATAGAACACAATGCGCTTAGTGGCCCCCTTACGGTCGGGTTGAAATCGCGTGGATGGTGTCATCGACACGAGAAAAAAAGCTTGTAAACCAATCAGGATTTCAAAAGCCAATAATGGGAGACGAACACGAAAGGATTGGTTTTGCACTGGCACTTATGGCGAAAACGTACAGGACTCAAATGGCCGAATGCACTTTTTTCAATTGATCGACGTAACGATGATGATACAGCGCAAGAAACAATGACTTGGGGCCAATGATTGAGCCATTAGTGAGTGCATTTCCGGTCCCTCTGCAATTCCGGTGACTAAACTAGCAATGATGTTTAAGTTGGTGGGGACAATTCAAAAATATCATTGGATCCTGTGATTTTTTAAACTGCAGAAAGTGGCTTTTGTGGATTCCAGATATAGGCATGAAAGGACATTGCATGTGAACTTAGCAGCAGATCAGCAATGTCCCAGATCAGTGACCATAGTCAAGCTCTTCAGGTATTGCAGGCATCAAAAAAAATGTTGACATTTTCTTCAGCAGTTAAATTCCGCAGTGAGCCATTGGTGATTGAATTTCAAGTTTCTCTGCAATTCCGATGACTAAATTACAATGATGCTTTGGTTAGTGGGGTCAATTCAAAAATATCCATTGGATCTTGTGATTTTTAACTGCAGAAAGTGCCTTCTGTGGATTTCAACTCTTGACATGAAAGGACATTGCATGTGAACTTTGCTTAAGATCAACAATGTCCCAGATCAGTGACCATAGTCAAGATTTTCAGGTATTGCAATTTGCAAGCATCCAAATAACAAGTTGACTTTTTATTCAGCAAAAGTAGCGAGACTTCAACTTCAATTAACCACAACCAGAATTTTCTTTTTTGCTCAACGTTTCAATATATGTGCCTTCTTCATGCAGGAGCTACAGAAATAAATATTTTAAATTAACTAATTATCTTACAAACCGTTATATCTTATTTTACGACAATTCTAGACAAATTATGCTATGTTATCTAAGTGAGTTGACTTTCCAACATAATATTAAAATCAATAGCCTACTACAAACTACAAGTAAAACTCATAAAGAAACAATTAATATAAGCAAATAAATTAACCTACGATCAATACATAAAAATGTAGTAAGAAAAATAACTGTAAAAAATATGTTAATTCTATATTTATCGAGTTTTTCTAGTAGTTTGGAGTTTTAATTTTTATATTATGTTGGAAAGTGAACTCACATAGACATGATAGCAACATTTGTCTGAACTTGTCACACAATAAGTAAAAACGGTTTGTAAGATAATTTGTAAATTTAAAATAATTATTTCCGAAGCTCCTGAAGAAGGCAGACAGGCCCAAACGTTGAGAAAAAATAAAATTCTGGTTGTGGTTAATTGAAGTCTCGCCGCTTTTTCTAATTACACCAACCACTTGAAGATGGAACTTCATTTTTATTCAGCAGTCACTGACTTCATAGACATTAACAAGAGTCAAGCTTTAGTGGCTTTGCTTTTTGAAACCTTTTTTCCTTTAAAACTTTTTCAAATTTAAAATTTATAAATCACTTGTACATATAGATCGTGTCTTCGTAACTTGAAATAATTTTTGGCCGTAACATCATATATCTTCATATATATTATCGTAAAATCATATATATATATATATATTTTTTGGTTTTATTTATGGTTATATATATTGGTTATATTTATATATATATATTTTACGGCCAAAAATTATTTCAAGTTAAGAAGACACGAAAAGTTATAATAAAAAAATTAAATAAGCAAGAAAATAATTCAAAAGAATTTAATTGTAATCATGCGTTCACTTAAGAAAAAACAACTTTTTTAATATTTTCAAGTTTAATCATTTAACATGTTCGTCCGTTAAATCGTGTGTCAATCTCAGATACCCTTTCGAGCCTGACGGTACTTTTAAGTCCAAGCTATTCATAAATTTATTGCTCCTTAGAAAATGACTTTTGGTTGCACTGCAATGCTCTAGTGTATAGCGGAATAGCTCCTCTTCAAAATGCATGCTTGTAGTGCATCCTACTGGCATTTTTAAGGAAATTATAGCATTTTGAAAACATGGAGCTAATTTTTCAAGAAATTTGCGGTAATAGGCTTAAAAACAAAGTTGTTTTTAATGAATTTCTAATACTTTTCAGTGAATTTTTTTGCATCAATCTAATAAATCACATCCTGTTGATTGAAAAAATGTCATAAAAAAATTAGTTGGCACAAATTATGCCATTGTTTTGGGATGTTGAAATTTCAAAGTGACATTTTGTAAAACTTTCAATTTTCAATAAAAAAAATCTGAAAAAATTCAGAGAACATATTAATAATATATTGTTTCATTTTCCAAAGTTTCAAAAAGTTTGGATAAGGGGATCATAATGCGGGCTCGAAAGGGTTAAGGACGAAATTTCCACTTCGCAGAATCCTTCATTTTCCTCGCGAGATTCGTGACTTTCTAATAAACGTCACCAGGGGTCAGTGAGGGCGCTTCTTCGGGAAGTTTTTCTTTTGATTTATATTCGCAACATTTGCATTTTGGGAAAACGCCCAAAAAGTACGCAAAATGCCCTCGCAGAAGTTTTATTAGTTTTCGTTGCAATCCTCCATGGACTCTGTCCAAGCTCAGGGTTCCACCAGACTCTGAAAACCTCGAAAAGTCAGGGAACTTGAAAATGTCTTTAAAAGTCAGGGAAGAATGGCTTATTTTGAAAAAGTTAAGGAAATTCAACGCAGTCATGGTTCAGGGCCCATTTTCTGAGTACAAATTTGCAAAATTTTCCACATTTTCGGAGGATAAATTTGCCAACTTTTCTACGTTTTCCGACCACAAATTTTTAATATTTTCAAACATTTTCCGAATACAAAATTGTCACATTTTTAAAAAAAAAATTATGCAAATTCTTTGTTAGTTTTCAAAATTGTCGTCAGTCAATCACAATCACAAATTTATTTCTAAATATGTGAATTTTTCACATTGTCATTGGTCAGGGAAATTTTTTTAAAACCTGGAAAAATCAGGGAAATTGAAAATGAAATTTCTGGGGGAACCCTGAAACTGCTTTTCAAAATCTGATTTATTTCTAAAGTTGATTTCCGCTTAATCATCATCGAACTGAGCAGCTCGTGAATGTTTTAATATTAAAACGAGGTTTTGTTTACGATTTTGGTTGTTTAGGGGTTTTGTTTCTGGTTGAAGTTTTTTCGATTAATTTCCCTTATCAAAAACGGTTAGGACTAAGATCCATAGAGACGCGAGTTGAACGTCCGATATCTGGTTAGGTTTAAATTGCATACAGGGTGCATCCGCCATCTTTCCATCTTTTTGAGATCGATTCTCAAGGGACGTGAAAATCCTTTCGTTTAAACCGTAGTTCGTATTATCAGAAGTCACACCAAATAATTTCGTCGAAGTTCGTACCGTTTTTCATATCGTCTAAAGTTCGTTTGAGTAAAACGAATGCTCGGGAAACTCGAAAATTCATTCGTTTCAGACCGAAAATTTGTAATATCCGAATTCGGAATTCATCTCAAATGAAGAAATTAACATTATTCAATCGATCGTGCTCGAAATTATGGCAGTACCGGAAATTAATGAGCAGAAATTCGTATAATACGAGTTCTTCTTAATGAGATTACATCGTAATACATGTATTATTGAAAGGCACCACCAGGTGTCTATTAGAGATCACTAAACCGATGAAAAACAAGCACTCGAAGGTTTGTTTGTAAATAAATGAAATTAGAACTGCATAGTTCGTAAGAAAACGAAGATAACGTCGCTTTACATTATCGTTCTTTCTCGAGTAATCTCCGAGTTACTCGTCAAGTTTAAAGCACCCAAAACAACGCATTTACACTCGATAGTCGTAGTAACTAATTGGGATAATCATAGTGCGCCATCTATTGTGGAGAAATAAAAACCCTTTTTAATTTAGCACTTTAAATACACTGACGCCACCTAGCGCATAAACGGTATATGTATTTGCTGAACTTAGTAAATTGCTCTAATCATGACCAGATTTGTTTTTGTTTGTTTTATGAAATTTTTATCTGTTTGAATGTCGTGATTCAGGGTGTGGGAAATATGTGATAACAAGAAAACAAGAAGATAACACGTTTATAACCAATAAATGACGGACATTTCACAGATAGACGTGTTTACAGAATGTTTTTCCTTGTGCTTAAGCTCCTAAAGACATGTTCTCAATGTCAACAGAAATGTGTTCATTTAAACCGAAGTTCGTATTATTAAAAGTCAGACAAAACGTGAATTTTTTGAACCAAAATTCAAAAAAGTTGGTACTTTCTGAACCAAAATTCCCATAATAGTTTCTTATAATTTTCAGGAACTCGAAATTTCATTCGTTTTAGCCGAAAATTCGTTATATCCGAATTCGGAATTCGTCTTAAACGCAAAAAATTACATTATTCGACAATACCCAAGGACGGAGGCTGGAAATGAGTCCGTACTACTAGTACAGTACATGTACATGTATATGAGATTCGTATTAAGCGAGTTCTTCGATTTAATGAGATTCCGCTGTATTTCTGTAAAATAATTTGTGGGCAACCCTTACACGTTACCCCTAAAGAGGGGTGTTTGTCAAGGGGTTAAAGGAAAGTTATTTCTGTTTGTACGGTCAAGTATGCTGGTCAAGTGCGCTCTTAAATTTTATACACCCAAAAAAAAGTCATTTTGGTTGCTGAAATCTTGAAATGTTTGCCCTAAGAGCAACTTTTGCCCACCCCTTTAATTCGAAAATTTTCAAACTCCCCTTACGTCAGTAGGCAATTTTTTTTAAAATAAAAAATGATTCGAAATAAGCGTATGAAAATATTTATCCCTTTGGGGCTGTATTATTATTAGTATTAAAAATCCATCTCCAGTGCGTTAACCTTGACCATTGGCCAGTGGCATTCCATGCGAGAATATAGGTAGGCCTAGTTTTAGGGGAATACTATACCTAGGGCTATCTGGTGTACCTGATGCCCAGAGTTGACCTCAACTTGACCAAGTGCCCAAAATTTGCGTATTGTGGCATGCTTTAATAATAAACATAAAAACTTCTGAAAAAAAATTGAAAAACAGGACATTTTTCAAAGATTTTTTTGAGGAAAGTTTTCCCTTTTATACCGAAAGACCAAAATGATTTGAATTTTGCTCAGAAAGTGACAAAGTTTGCGGAATTAAGTTCAGAATTCATCAACATCTCTATTGAATGTTGCTCTGAAAGTAACGAAATTATCGAATTTTATTCAGAAAGTAATTAAATTTATCGAACTTTGGTTTCAGAAAGTAATGAATTGTATTGAATTTTGGTTCAGAAAGTAAATAAGTTTATTTAATTTTATTTCGAAATTATCAAAATTTTATCTAATTTCATTGAATTTTACTCTGAAAGTACCGAAGCTTATTAAATTTTATTCAGAAAATCCGAAATCTATTGAATTTTATTCACAAAGTCCCAAAACTTATTGACTTTTATTCCAAAAGTCCCAAAACCTATTGAATTACTGTAATTTATTCCAGAAACTGCTAAATTTCATTAAACGAAATTTTACTCAAAATGTTTCACAGACTTTCTTTATCTATCCAACAAAAGGTAATTTCAAACCAAAACTCCAAAAAAAGATACACATTTTTAACTCCTAAATCGTTGAATATTTGACTAAATTCACTCTTATTTTTTTCATTAAATTGCCTGAATTTCCTCATTTCGGACAAACAGGTTGTTGTTCAAACATCCGCCCCCTAAAAATTCCTAATTTTTGGCCAAGGAAACATAGCTCCGAGTAAAATTTCCATTTCGTTTTTTGGCCACTTTCCCAAAACAAGATGGCGGGGGCTGCGCTTTTACGATTCAAGTACGAAGTAACGAAACACGAACAATACACATTTTTATATTCGTATTTCATTTTCATATTTTGGAGACGCCGTGGGTGAGCTTGGATTGTTTTTTTATTTTTTTTTTTTTTATAATTCAGAAGTTAATTTTATACTTCGTTTTTGATCCACCCAACATTTTAATTTCGACCTTATTTTACCCTCGTGGTGATATATTAGACGGGAGTAGCAAGATTCGTGCCCGCAGATCGATTAATTATTATTTTATAGCTTTTTTCTTTTATAAGTTTTATACCGGTATTAAATTACGTTGGCTGCAAATATGGCGTTGGTCATTTCGAACGTGACGAAGAACAGACTGCCCGCGTCCTAATTAAGACCCCCGCACGTGACCAGTGCTTTTAATTAGGCTTTAGTCCGATATTCATTACCTCATTAAGGTTCGCAGCTTTTGAGATTTGAGTAGCCGCCGTTTAATGAGCGCCCGGAGTCAACGGCTTTTGTGTCACCCTCCAAGAGGCCATAACCCTAACTAATAAGTTTACATGTAGATGTATATTTTTGATATGGAATTTTATTCAGGAATTCCCCACGTTTATGGAATTTTATTTAGAAATTCCCCATCGAATTAAGAAAGTTAAGTTTTATTTAATTTGGTTCAACCAGAAAATACCAATAGTTATTGAATTTAATTCCAAACGTATCAAACTTTTATTAAATTTTATTCGGAAAGTAGCAAACTTTTATTGAATTTGGTTCGGAAAGTACCGAAATTTATGGAATTTTATATCCACCTTTATCGAATGTTATTCAGAAAGTACCAGTTTTATTTAATTTGCCTCAGAAAGTACCGAAAGATCTTGAACTTTATTCAGAGAGTACAATGTACCAAAAGTTATTAAATTTTATTTAGAAAGTACCGAAGTTCATTGAATTTTACTATGAAAATACCGAATTTTATTCAGAAAGTACCAAACGTTATTGAATTTTATCAGGAAAATACCTCAGTTTATTGAATATTGTTCAGAAAGTACCAAAAGTATTTGAATTTTATTCAGAAATTACCAACAGATTTCACCGTATTTATCCAGAAAGTGCTTAAGTTCATTGAATTTTCTCCGAAAGTATACCTCAGTTCATTGAATTTTACTCTGAAAATACACAATTTTATTCCTAAATTCCCCACGTTTATCGTATTTTATCCAAAAACTACCTCAGTTCATCGAATTTTACTCTGGAAATACACAACTTTATTCCTAAATTCCCCATGTTTATCGAATTTTATTCTGAAAATACACAATTGTATTGAATTTTATTTCTAAATTCCCAACGTTTATAATATTTTATCAAGAAAGTACCTCAGTTCATCGAATTTTACTCTGAAAATACACAATTTTATTGAATTTTACTCCTAAATTCCCCACGTTTATCGTATTTTATCCAAAAACTACCTCAGTTCATCGAATTTTACTCCGAAAACACCCAATGCTGTCGAATTTCATTCAGAAATTCCCCCAAAATATGACCAGATATGGCTGACTTAGCCTTCAACGTAGGCCACATTGTTCGGCCTGCTAATTTCTCAGTCATGCTAATAGAAGCCCAGTTTTTTAATCTTTTTACAAGGACCATACTTTGATTTTTTTTTATCCGAATGAGGGCGTGGCTGCGTCATTATTATTATTTCCATTCGTAAATTTAAGCTTTTTTTTTAAACCCTAACAGCTTTCTTGTTTCGATGGAACGCGCGACAAAACGGCGTCGCACATATTGAATTTGAGGACCTTCTCCCCCCTCCCCCCATTTTTATTTTTGCTATTTTTGGGGAAGTGAATTTGCGTGGGATGCTCGAGGAAACCTGGTTTTGGAACGAGTTTTTTAGGTTCTAATTTTTTTTTTTGACCGATTTGACCACTGGGCTGGACAGGCAGACGAGAGTGGTCAGCGTGGGCGAAATCTCAAAGAGAGGCGCCTGTAATTTTCGATGAATTGATCAGTTTCATGCCGGGGAATGTCCGAGTCTTATCGCGGAGGTCTCGTATAGACGCCATCTTGAATTTTCATATTTTGAAGCAGCAGTGTGACATAAACGAATCGTTCTGAATTTTACTCGGAGATATTATTGTTTTAAAAACATCCGGAAACTGATTAAGAATAATTCGCTTTATACGAAGTTCTGATACTACGAACTACGATTTAAACGTACAAATTTAGACGTAACACGCTATATTCTGTATTAATAGATGAAAAACTTCCCCACTTCTGATAATACGAATTTGAGATTCGTCTTAACGAAATCCGACTGTAACACGCAATATACTGTACACTGTATTAATAAATTAAAAACTTTCCCACTTCTGATAATACGAACTACGATTTAAACGAAAAAAATTGAAAACTTCCCCACTTCTTAATACTACAGTAACTTGAGATTCGTCTTACACTGTAACGAGGCAATATACAATTTTTGAATGTTGGGTGTTCAATGACGTCAATCTTTAAAATCATGACGTCATACGAGAACCGCCCTCGAATGGTTTATCTCCAAAAAAGTGGCAGTTTTGGGTCAAGGGTGTGAGGGATCAGAACCGTAAGTCACTCACCAGATTGTTACAAATTAAAAAAACTCAAATTTATCGTGGATTTGAAAATATTTTCAAAATGTCCGAGATGTAGGTGGCCTTCCTTCGTCCGTAAAATCATTCCAAAAACGCATAAAAAGAACTTCACTGACCTGTCCGGAAATAGGACAAAGCCATTTTATGCAAATTTTAATCGCGGTTTAATTTCTCAGTTATTAATTTTTTGAAAGATATGGGGGTTTTCTCGGAGGCTGGCTGCTTTCGACCACCTGTTTCGGCTTGACCAGGGCACGCTGGCCACTTCGTGTCCATTTTGGATGTTGCACTTCCGGAAACCCGTTTTTTCATGGTTAAAAGGATGCCGATTCGATAAATGGAAAATTGTGCAAATCATTTACATACTCGAAAATAGTTGATAATTTTCCAAATTTGTGCTGGAAAAGGTTGGAAATCTTCCGAATTAGTTTTACAAAATTTGTGCGAATTTGTCCTCGGAAAGAGTTGAAAATTTTACATAATCAGTACTCGAATACCATTGAAAATTTTGACAATTTGTAATAGCGTATCTTTCAAGTTTGTATTACGAAATTTGTACAATTTTGTCTTCAAAAAACGTGGAAAAGTTTGAAAATTTGTCCTTGGAAAATGTTAAAATTTAGCAAATTACAAAATTACAAAAAGAATTTACAAAAATTTTAACCTATTCCAAGAATAAATTTGCAAAATTTTCAAAAGTTTGTAATGACAAACATTACAAACTTTTGAAAATGTTGCAAATTTATTCTTGGGAAAGGTTAGAATTTTTGTAAATATGTAATGACTACATGGAAGCTTTAATTTTGGATCGTGAAAGCAGTAAATACTATAAGTCATTCTTCCTAACTTTTATAAAAAAAATCATTCTTCCCTGACTTTTCCAGATTTTCCTGGTCTGGGGTGCCCTGATATTACTGAACATGTAGACGATCCTCCAGTGCAGCCTGGTCACGTGAACACGTACCTCGATGGGAGGTGCATTCAGCACCCATTTCTAAGCAACAATCCGGAATGACTTAAGCAAGTCCTCCATGTTTTTTCCTTTGTTTTCAATTACTCTTTTTGTTTTTTTATTCACTCCGATTGTTTTCATATTCCTCGAATTTCAAGACAGCGCTCTTAGCTGTCTCCTTATTTATTAAACTCAGAGGTAAGACGAGTGGACAACCCACGACGTTGACCATCTTTATTTGCGTACGCTTTGCATGCAAATGACCCCCGAATTCGGATGACCCAAGCCCCACCCCTCAGTGTTATGGGAAGGTGGCATGACCTCTTGTGAGTGACATTAAGAATGATGACCAGTAATGATGAAAATCCGGATTTTGGCATCATTACTGGGGCGTGGTTTGGTAATTAGGGGCGTGGTTGTGGTTTCCCCCATCTTTAATCTGGTCATTAGTATAGACCATGTAAGTATTCCCCATCATGGACGAATAATGTCAATTTCGTCGCTTAAAACGAATTCCCAATTCGGATATTACGAATTTTCGGCTGAAACTATAAATACATTTTCGAGTTTCCGAGCGTTCGCGCTACGTTTCGTTAGGACCATCATAAAAACAGGTAAGTTATGACGGAATTCCCCCGATATAATCAGGATATTAAAACTGGAAAGATAAACTGGAATTAAAGGTAAAGCTTAGGAAGTGCATTGGGAACCTCGTTAGTACGAACTCATTTTCAAGTCCCCGTCCTAGGGTATGGACGAATAAAGTCAGTTTCCTGTCTGTAAACGAATTCCGAAATCGGATATTACGAATTTTTCGGCTAAAACGAATGAATTTTCGAGTTGTGTCACTTTTGAACTCATGTTTCATCGGCGTTCGGATGAAATCCTACACCATGCATGTGCACGAACAGGAAAGTGCAGTAACGTTTCTGGGGGAAATTCCCCGCTAAAACCTGCCATTTGTTCGTATCGTCTAAATTTGCGCTGGAAACTTGGAAAAAGCATGCGTTTCTGTCGAAAATTTCGTAATATCCGAATTGGGAATTCGTCTTAAGCGAAGAAACTGACATTATCTGCCCATGCCCTAGGACGGGGACTGGAAACGAGTTGGTACTAGCTGAAATTCATATAAACCGAGTTCGTCTTAACGAGGTTTCAATTGTATTGATCTACGCAGTGCGCGTACGTTCGTTCGGTGCTAATCGCTTAATTAATTTGCTCTTTTAAAAAATTAACTGATAAAGTAAGCCTAATGAGCAACTCCATTAAAAACAGAATAGAGCGCCGTACGTGTGTCCAGATTATTCAGATTTTTGTCCTTTTTGAAAAGAAAAAAAAAAGTAAATTAATATCAAAAGCCGCCGCCATGGAATTAATATTCGATTAAGCGCGCCTCGCTTTTTTTATTGTTTGTTTTTTAAAATATTTTTAGTGCGTTTGGAGAAAAAGGACAATGGGAGAAAATTAACGAGCGGATTAATCTCAAGGTTGTCGCGAACATGTTCCTCATAAATTCATGATTAAAAGTCGATGCTTTTTGAGGAACCGCGAGAGGGACTAGTTGTCGGATAAAACGAATTGCAACGTTGCCCAAAAATTGCTCAAAACGACCGATTAAGCTAATCGAGAGGTAGCGCTCACGAGGCTACAAACGTAATGGCGGCATTTGCACGTTGGTCTAGCAATGCGTAAAATTGCATACATGCAGCTGTATTTTTGAAATGCATTTCTTTTCAACGTGGGTTTTGCATTAGGATTGCGATATTCTCGCGTAGAAAAGAAATGCATAAAAATATCCATAGATTGGAACGTTGTATTGCATTTAAAAAATTTGGACAGATTGGAACGTTGTAATGCATTTCAAAATTAAGCATTGATTGGAATGTTGTATTGCATTTCAAAAATTTGCACAGATTGGAACGCTGTAATACATTTAAAAAATATGCATTGATTGGAACGTACGTTGTAGGGTAACGCATTTCAAAAATGTGCACGGATTGGAACGTTGCATTGCATTTTAAAAATGTACATAGATTGGAACACTGTAATGCAATTAAAAACAAAATGCGTTATTAAAATACAAAGAATTTCAATCTATACACGTTTTTAAATGTATTTCATTTCAGAACGGATTTGCACCTTGGTCTAGCAACGTACTGGCGATATTTGCACCTTGGTCTAGCAACGTTATGGCGATATTTGCACGAGGGCCTAGCAATATACTGGCGATAATTGGGAAGCAGTGACGTTGAAGACAAGTTATTTCAAAATGAACCATTATTCCCTGACTTTTCCAGACATTTTCAAGTTCCCTGACTTTTCCAGACATTTTCAAGTTCCCTGACTTTTCCAGGTTTGGGGGAACCATGTCAAGATTTTATTTCTTCTATAATGCTAGGCTATTTAATCGAAACGTCGCGATTGATCGATTAATTCGATGAATTAAAGATATTTTTTCACCGAACCGCAAATGCAGGAATTCAAAAGCCATGACTTCTGTCGAAATCACCGACTCATTCTTTTTAGCACACCTGGTTTTTATTGTCCAAATAAGTAAAATACACAAAAGTCCAGACGAAGTTAATGGGGTGCCTCCGCGCACCCCCGGGGGTGCCATGGCGCCCCCTGCTGCGTGATCTACGTGACAACCAGCGTACCATATCGAAAATGCGCTAAATTTGGACACATTACTCTCAAATTTACTCGTTTTATAAGCGGCTCGAAGCTCTTTGAAAGAGCAGGTTTTTTAATCGATGGACGCTTGACCACTGGTCAAGCTGATGGAAATCGTGCACTGATCAAACTGATAGCATATCGTGTCCGAAACTAAATTCGGCAATCAGGGTTTTCGTTCGAGGTTTTTTAAAAGAGCGATGGACGATTGACCATGAGACTGACCATTGGTCAAGATGGGGCGAATCGTGTTTCCAGTTACTCGGGATGGATCGAATCGAAATTTGTATCTACTTCCGGTTGAAAACGTGGAAGATTTCCGCCACGGAAGTGACTAGTTTGAAAGAGTCGGTATTTTAATCAATGGCTTTTGCATATCGTGTTCGAAACTAATTTCGACAATCAGGGTTTTCGTTCGAGGTTTTTTAAAAGAGCGATGGACGATTGACCATGACTGACCACTGTCAAGATGGGGGCAAATCGTGTTCCAGTGAGTCTGGATCGAAACTGTTATCTACTTCCGTTTTGGAAACATGGATGATTTCCGCCCCGGAAGTGACTAATTTATGGAGTGGCACGTGCTAATCAGTGACGTCTCTCAGGTCACTTCCGCATTCCTTTTGTCACTTTTTTACGAAGTTATTTCAAATTTTTCATTTTATATTTTTGGGGGCGTATTTCATCGATAATTTATTCGAGTTGTTGTATTTTTGTTCCATTATTAACCAGTGGGTTTGAAATTCATCGCATTATAAATGTTCGCAAATATGCAAAAAATACATAAAATACTGCAATAATTTTGGAAAGAATGAGACATGGTGGAATTTATTCTAAATATAATTGGGTGTATTAAAAATTATAAATAATTTAGAAATAAGGAAGCAGGAACACGAACATTTAGAAATATTTGATAATATAAATTATATTCAAGTTTAAAAACATGTGTGTTAAAACGAAATAATAATTGTTGCTATTAACAATATTTTTATAAAATATATAAAAATATTTTCGGAAAATAGAAATATATATGTATAAAATATTTTTAGAAAATAAACAAATATACTTTAAGAGCAATGTGTATTAAAACGAAATAATTGTTGCCATAAACAATATTTTTATAAAATATATGGAAATATTTTCGGAAAATAAAATATACACTTTGAGACAATTTGTTTTAAAACGAAATAATAACATTAACAAAAATTTTATAAAATATATATACCAAGTTTGAGAAAATATGTATATATTTTTAGCTTATAAAAATATATTTTTATTTCCAATACAGTTGTTTCGATTTCATCATTTTTTTTTTCAAAATTATCTGTTTACATAATTTCATACAGTTTAATAATTTATCTTAAATTTCCAAAATTACCCATTTTCTCTTAATTTTCCAAAATTTTCCAGTTTTCTTAAATTGCAAAAATTTTCCAGTATTTCTTAAATTTCCAAAATGTTCCAGTTTTTTTCTTAAATTTCATGAATTTTCTAGTTTTTTTCTTAAATTTCCAAAATTTTCCTGTTTTTCTTTTAAATTATCTAAAATGTACTGTACTTCAAAAATGAATCAATTGCCTTTTTACCATCCTATTTTTAACCCCCGTGGCTCTTCTGCTTATTTTCACAATACCCTAAAAAAAACAAAATTTGATTTTCTTCAGCACCCCTTAAACTTTAAAACCAACTCAAATATTTACATTTTCTGGTCCTGCCTTTGGGTTGTAAAACCCCCCAACAATTTTTTTTTCCGGCCCAGAAGAATTTAGGCAAAAAAAAAACAATAACAAATAGCGCACGTCGCCCCCTTAACTCCTTTGGCGAGACGTGATCACGCACCTTTGGTCGCCATTAAGGGGGGTGAGGGGGAGGGGTGCATCTCCTGTCCACCTTAAGCAGTTTCCTCCTCCTCTTAAAACGGGCCATTGGCCTTTCCTTTTAAGCCGGTTTTTACTAGGCTTTTTCGGACCGCGGGGGTTGACGTCCGGGGGATCCTTCGAGGGACCTCCGCTAACCAAAACCAGGCGCCATTTTTAAACCTTTTACCTCCTCAGTTTTTAAAAACTTTTATTTTTTGGCACTGGGCGATACCCCACCTCGAACAGCCCGATTTTTAAATAGGATTTCATTGCGGTCCATGGAGGCGTCATCTAGCGGAAAATAAATAGAACTGAACTTAAACTACGGTCGAACCTCGTTAAGAAGAACTCGCTTTATACGAAGTCAGGGTGGCCACACAATTTTCATTTTCAATTTCCCTGACTTTTCCATGACTTTTCCCTGACTAAAATCCAAAATT
>JAQGAO010002079.1:0-21074 GCA_034697705.1 Ommatoiulus sabulosus | reverse complement strand
GCGCCACCAAGCACCCTGATCATCACGCAGATATCAGGGTTCAATTTGCGCACCCGAGGCTGAAATAATTGAGGCTGGCAACAAGCAGATAATTACATGAAATAAGTTACGGAAAAGTAAGTGGCAACGTTCTTTTATCCATAGCCCAGGCATAGCCGGGCCGTCCAGCCAGTTCCCAATGAAAAGTGAATTTGGTAGTGTATGGACTTGTTTTGACTTGCCAGCAATTCATTAAACAACTACCACTTGAAGAAACAATGCAACATATTAATATTACCAATGCCATGCAAATGAATTTAGATACGAGCGTATTATTGCAACAATGCAGTATGGGAAAAAAGTATCATATTGAACAAAGCAACATGAAAAAAAGTATAATTCAACAATGCAATATGGAAAAAAGGATTTTTGAAAATTTTATTAAAACTATATTTGCGATCGAATATGTTTCGATCATGAGTCAGGCAAATACATGTAGGCTACATTTTTAAAACCGCATCACAAATACAGTGAAAGCCGCTTAATTCGATCACGTTGGTTCGATCAGTGATTTTGATCGAAATAAGCGATGAATGTCAAAAAACGCTAAACATTGACATTATATCAAAATAATTTGCTGTGTTTTAAAAATACATATATATTTAATCGTATTTACATATTTTTAAAATAATATTTGTTATAAATAGTGCTTGATGTTGCCTGCTTCAATTGCCGCAACGGCTAAACTTTCATTTTCTAAATAACGCAGAAAATCCATCTGAGTACAGCCGCAGATGCATGATTAGATGTTTAATATGCACGCATGCGCGTTGTCCAAACGTGTCCGTGCTGCTTGTACGAAAATTGCTCAAAATTGTTTTGGCGCGTTTGTGTTTATATAGACACGTGGCATTTCAATCGAATTAAGCGATGAGATGATCCAATTAAGCGGCTTTTTTAGCAAAAAAAAACATGTGCTGATCGACTTAACGTGAACGAATGAAGCAGCTTTCACTGTACATATCTTGTTTAATATATTAAAAATGTATTTCAAAATGTATGTTTTCTTGCAATTCAAAATAATACTTTAAGATAATGCGCAACAATTTTTAAAACCAGTTGAATAGTACTTTGGAATTGTTTTTAATGTTATTAAAAATATATTACATATACAATCCACAAAATACATTTAAAAAAATGTTTATGTGGATTTTGTATGGAAATATATTTTTCGGAAATGCATTTTATATAATAAAAATGTTTTTCAATATGCATTTCGACAAAATATATTTTCCGGCTACATTTACTTATCAAGATATATTTAAAAGTACATACAGCATATGCACGATATTTGAAAATACCTTGTGTGTCCAATCTATACATACATATATCTTTAATAACTTGTAAATGTAGCTAAAAGATATATTTTGTAGAAATGCATATTCAGAAACAATCTTATTATATAAAATGCATATTCAGAAACAATCTTATTATATAAAATGCATTTCCGAAATATATGTTTCCAAAGCTTTTTTCTATGTGAGTGCTTTTCAAATATTGCTTCAAATGCTCATCTCAAAAATCGATTCTTGCGACGCCGTTGACCAGCGCTGGACATGACCATCGCCCAGTTGCTTTTTCCTAAATTTGCAGAAGCTGTAAAATGATTTGATGACGACGATCGTCCGCTCGTTTATTTCACTTTTTCAAGGATCGAAAATGGCGCATCGCTTGCAGGACGTAACTGGACGTCGGTCAATGCGCGCGACCGGAAGTGGCTCGCGGTTGGAGATAAACGCGTTGGGACGCGTCGAGCCCGATGGTCATTCGGCAAACAGAGGCGATAATTCAATTGTAATGAATGATGTTATCGGATGGTCACCTCCAAAGAAAACAGCGCGTGGGGGGAGGGGGCGCCTCGGTCGCCCTTAAGCCACTCAATCAATGGCGCATTTTCTGCTTCCTTAAACGAAAAGAGCCGATAAATCCCCCTCAACTTCCCGCCATTATCGGAAAGACAGCCAGGCCTTATTTCCATCAGCAGTCCGTGAGTTTCCTCCACTTCGACTAATAATGTAATGTGTTCCCCACCTCCTTTTCACGAAAAACTAAAGCCTGGTCGTACGTGTTAGGCACCAATCGGTGCCATTTTTTATTTGCGACCGTGGCGCCACCTCGTTGCGGAAGGACCCTCAACTTGGGGGCCACTCGAAAACGAATTTCGTGATTTTTGCCAAAAATTGGCCTCGATCCCCGCGTAATGTGGTCCACGTGGTCTCACTAAATGTAGGCGACATGTATTTCATGATGCTTTTACATCGTAAAATGCACTTCAAAATGGATTTTAAAATGTAGTTTTAAGGTTTTCTCAATCTAATACCTTATTTTACGGACTATAAGACGCACTTTTTATTCAAAAAACTGCTTCCAAAATTCAGGTGCGTCTTATACTCGTAATTAATCTTATCGAAATTTTAAAAAAATTGCTTAAAAATTAAGGTGCGTCTTATAGTCCGTAAAATACGGTAGGTAAGCTATGACTAAATTTTACTTCATTTGATGAAATTCGTTTGACAGTTTAAAAATTGCACTTTTGCAATCCCATGAAATCCACATTTTGATACCGGTATATTAAACTTGCCTAACTACATGTATATTAAATTTTAATAACTACCTGTATATTAAGTTTGAATATTACTACATTAAATTTGAATGTTACTACATTAAATATTACTATATTAAATTTGAATACAGTATTAAAACATTAAATTTGAATATTACGACATCATATTTTAATATTACATGTACTGTATTATAGTTTAATGTTCCATGAACTATATTATATTTTAATATTGTATGAACTAGGTTATTTTAATACCGCATGTACTATTTTTATTTTTATATTACATGTACTATACAATGTGTTATAACATTACTGTAATAAATTTGACAATTATTAGGTTGCACCATCTCATTTATGCATCTCAAGAGTACACTTATTTCTGACGAACGTTACAAAAGAACAGGGTATCGAATCACTCAATTTTCTCCAAATTTTCTCCAACGGGACACCCTGTAGCACCTCTTCGGACTTGGCTCATTAGAAATTCCCGACTGCATTCCTTGCATAATAGGGTAGCGGATCCACGTTTCGCCAAATAAATTGCATCTTGCCTCCCCCTCGCATTCTGAGTGACTTTTCGAAAACAATGGGAGGCAGCGCCGGCTTATTTCTCCTCAGGTTGAACTCAGGTGAGGTGGAATTGGCAAAAAAACTGGGAGTTCATTCATTGAGCCCAAAAACGGTCCATCAAAACTGTTCACTTTATGATCATTTTTTTGCGCCACCGCGTTCATTTCTCGACCAAAATGATAGCCCAGGGTCCTGGCGGTATCAAAAGGGAGACGAGACTGTAATCACGGTCTGACTTCATGGTCTATTCACTGACTGTCAAGAGAACATGAACCTGTAATAGGTTCTTCAAAGTGATTTCGGTCGTGTGAAGAGGTTCGCGCAGTATTGTATTAAAGTATTTTTACCGTTTTTTTGCACCCTCTGTGTGGTTATCTTTTGAAAGTAATGTTAAAGTGGTCGTGACAAGCAATTGATTGCGGGATCGATGCATGGTATGGATCCAAAACCTGGCTTTAAACCGTCGCGCCATCTGTGATTAATTCGACCAACGAGTTGGGATATAAGAAACTGTCTGTTCAAAGACAGAAGATTTTTCTGGAAAGGGTTAATTGCTACTAAACAGGTTTACGGAATTTAGGTATATATTGTACAGTACAGTATTCCATTAAATTCATTAAAAACTGAATTTTTCCCCCCGCTGATGTCATGCATCACCAGATGGCGTTTTTAAATTAAAGTGCTTTTAAATAACTTTAAATCGACGCGAGAAATGAATATGAAAGTGTGAAATTCCCATTATATTTGTCATTATTTATAGAACATTTTTCCGAGAAATGTTTAAGTGTAATCACTAATGACTTAGACTTTTCTTCAAAAGATTCATACATGCATGTACATATACATAGGGAGTGGATCACTGGGGCGCCCTCTTTAGGACATCAAATGACATTGTGTTCCAATTTCTTTCAAGCGTTTTTAAACATTGATTTTCGGTCAGCTGGTTATAACGCATATCCAATGATAACGCGCTTTTATTGATAGCAAATCGTATTACAAGACATACATATTTATAAAAATGTTGCTGGCAGTGCCACCTACCTGTAGCGCAGAGTGTCATGAAGGTCTGGGCGTGGCTTTTGATCATGTGATTTCCGCTCAGTAAAGGGTTGTTTAGCCTCCGCAAAATGTAATCGAGGAAATCGTGCGGCGTAATGGCCCATAGGTCCCACTTTAATTTACTGATTACTAATAATTCCCAATTCTGCAATAAATAAGACAAAAAAAAACATAAACATCCGCTCTCTAATAACAGACTCATCCATAAACTAGGACATGAAAGCCCAATTGATAAACTACCAATGCACCATAAAATTCAATCTGCTTCGGGCCCGAAAGTGAATATTTCACGGATTACTTAAGTACAGGGTGTGACGCGAGAATGAGGGTGCTAATTACCCCAATGCGAGTGAGAACAAAAAAAAATGCCCCAGATTTAATGCTTAGCAAGTGTGGAATCCCTACCGAGATTATCATTGGTCAGCGGCCATCTTCACAAATAACCACTTAACGGGGATTTATCGCAACGGTAATTTACAGTTTCTAGGTTTACAATGCCTGTATATATACACTTAATGGGACACTAAAAAAGTGCTTTTTTTATCAAGTTGGTTCGCACTTGCTGGGCACGCCCATTTCCCAACACAGTTATTTACTCCGGGGGTAAAAAAAAGAAGAAGAAAAACAATATGAACAGGAATGTGGTTGTTTGTACCGCGCACTTGTAACTCTTAAAGACTGGGTCATTCTTCGTAGTTGCGCATGAATTTAAATTAGGCGGTAAAACGGTTCGCACGCCTTAGACTAAACACTTGAAAGGTCCTCGCTAATTGATTCGTTCGCTGATTAAACAGCATTATTAATGAACGTGCAGATAACGGAACGCCAATGTGGTCAACGCACTAAACACCTTGAGCACGACCGTTCATAAATGAAGCGATGAGGCGTTGTAGCGCCGTCTGGAGGTTCGTTTTCATTGGCAAGCTGTGTGACCAACACCTTAAGCAAGACCAACTAGCTGTGTGACCAACTCATCGCCGCTTGAAAATACATGTATTATCATGCATCAGACTACGAGATGTTCATTTCAACAAACTAATCGAAGGACATGAAACTTGAGTTTGAGAAATTTTGCATCAGTAAGATCAGTTGTTGGATTGGAAGTTAATCCAGGAAATGCCCGCGATTTTTGCCAGGATTAACCTACATTTAGCAGCCATCTTATAAACGCGCAGTGCATGCTGCCAGACTGTATTCTCTAAAATAAGATGCAATGGCTGCCTTCTTACATAAAAACCTCTTAAATGACGAATTCTGGAGTCCATATGGTTTTGCTCTTGGTTGTCATTTACAGAGGGCTAACAAGTGCAGCTGATGCCATTTTTTATTATTATCGTGAATGAGCTTGAAATCGTTCAATTGTCATTTCCTCTGCCAATAAATTGGGGAATAAATTGGGGGACGCGTTCGGAAATCGAGCAGCATCAGACGGACCAATCAGTGATAATGAACGAAGTGAGACGGGGGAGATGTCACCACGGACTTCCTGCAGCCGCTGCGTTGTCAAGCACAGAGATGACAGTGTTCATTAAAGAAGAAGCCATTGGACTATGCAGTTCCATTTTTTGTCGGAAAATGTAATTACTATGCACAGTGCTTCCTCGTTATACACGCCTTGTCGTCACTAAGTTCTTATACCACTAATTGAAGTTAATTTCCTAGTTGGTGTTAAAATTAATTTCATCTTTTAAGTTCAAAAGTTTTCGGGAATGAAAAAAATGGTAGTCGAAAACAATGTTTCCATTATTACTGGCTGTTTAATTAATGCTATTCGGAATCCAATTGTGCATATCACATATCCGCTTCAGAAATAACACAACTCAAAAATTGTCAGCTTCTGGTTTAAGACAGTATCAATTAAGTCGAGTGAAATGATCAGATCTCTATACACATAAATCGACACAACTTCCCATGGTTTCGGTTAAATGACAGTAGTGTCCGTTTACTTTGGATCGTTCAATGAATGCAACTTGAAAACCTGCTTTATCATTGCATTAATAATTTGGAGTTGTGTCACTTTTGAAGCAGCTCGAATTTCAAACAGTCATTCATGAAAATCAACTATCCGAATCGGTTTTCCATTGCAGAGGGGACAACTTCGATTCTCTTCAGTGATACGGTATCTTGGACGTCCTCATCGATAAGATAAAAGTGGATGTTTGCTGATGAACGTTTTCACTATAGCGTTCCATCATGGCCAAGAGATTCTGCAGCGAGGTCTCGCATAATCAACTCCGATACAGATTCGGATCATATCCAATGTTTGTACCAGGGCCAAGAGTAACTCCCAGCGAGCAAATCGTTGGGCAGTCCGCGTGGTGTCCATTGATACGTTGACCAGACGCCTGTCGCACGTAGATCTCGGCAGGGGCTGGGCGTGAGAAAATCGGTCGGAATTGGGGAAAGTGAGGCCATTTTAACCTTGGCCAATGTCGTTCGCTGGGCCAAGAAACGCGCAAAGCCGAAATACCGCCGGGCCACATACCATCCAGACTTGCCCCAAAACAGCTTTTTTGTGGCTCGCACTGGCCCTCCCGGCCACCCTATAGCATCCCCGGCGCACGATTCTCACGTCACACGAATTGCGGGACGACAAACCTATTGACATTGAATCAGGATTTTTATTAAAACATCAAGCCACACACACGCGGCCACTAGGTCACCTGGCTCAGAAATTCCAGGAATGCGACGACGGGCCAATGACGCTTCAAGAATGGTCAGAGAATTGAAAACTGTACATACTGTAGGACTAGAAATCTCTGACTATGACATGGGAAATCGTTTTTCAAAACACTCAACAACTTAAAAGTGTATGCATTTGGCAGATACCTGAACGTCAGAAGTTCAACCCAATTTTCTCTACATGATCATCTCAGAAAGTCATCGCACAATATACTTGCTGAATGGCCACAATGTGCCAATTCAATTTACCATCGTATCAATCGGATGTCGTCAATGACATCGTTTGTTGTAGCACAACACCTGAAGCCTTGTTTGAGAAAAACAAACTTGGATATAACATTTTCTAGGACGAACATGCTGATATGAATAGCTAATTCTGCCATCAGCCAAGCATAAAAAGTCATGGACACTGGAAAACAAACTGCTGAGAAAGGCTAAAAGTCAGTCAAAAGCAGGTTTAAACTTTGTTTAGAACTAATGTTCAGTGACTTTTAACTGTCTTTTTTTAACAGCTGTCTGTTTTTCAACCGTTTTGTCTTATTCCGTTGTTTTCTTTGATCATCGCATTCTGGCTACGTCCACAATGGAGGCAACAAAGAAACTTTCTGCTGCTAATTGGTTGCCAGTTGTTTTTGGAAACAAACTTATGTAAACAATGTAGGTAACAATTTATCTTAAACAATTCTTGTAAACAACTGGAACAAAATGTCTCCCTGGTTCGTCAAGTGTGGACGTGCCGTTAGAATCACGCCATGGCGCTGCCCAAACCAATCCTATTTTTGTGCAACATGATTTCATATTTTTAAAAACACATTTTCGCGTTCCAAAAATTGAACAAGAAACGCACGACAGTCTTCGAAGAATTTGTCACTCATTTTTTTTTTTGCAGGTAAAGGATTATTTCGGACACGTTTTAGGCGAGACGAAAAAAGGCCCGGGCATGACACGGCACACGCATGGTCTGCATGCATAAACACCAAATTTGTGTGTTCCGACACCCGTTTTTTTTGCACCTCGCCAAATAAAGCAAGAGGGCTATTTTGTAAAGCGTTCGCTCAAAAGAGGGGGCAGCAGTCGTTTTCGGGGGATCTGAATGGGACGCGAGCCAGGCACACGAGAGGCACCTAGCCGAATGAATGGACGAAAAGAGTAAACGCATGCCATTGAGACAGGAGAAAAACTGCATTTTTCGACTGTTTGGGGGGTTCGCTGACAAAACAAGCCCAAAAGAGTGCGCGGGGGTGGACGCCCACCTCGGTTCCGTTATCGAAGGAGAGAAAAAAAAATGCACCATAATGGCACCCGGTGTGCACTTCACCAGAGACACGAGATTTGGAAGAAGGTCCCAGAACCTTCTTTTTTCACCCGAAAAAAAAAACATGGCTAAGATGAGAGAATCTGTAATGTTAGAGGAGGAGGACGGCGTCGCTTCAAGGTAGCCGAAGCTGCACGTGATCCCATTGTAATTCAGATATCCCATTTCCGGTGGCCGCAGCCTGAGCTCGCAAGAACAAAAGGCCTGACGTGAGAACGGTATCATGCTAATGAGGGCCACACGTTGAAACTGGAGTGGTGGCGCGCGGGGTCAAGCGGTCCACCCACACCCCGCGTGACCCCATATGCGACGCATTAAACTTGGAAATGGGGCTCGGAAAACAGGAAAGACACAATAGCAGCCATAAAAAAAAGCCATGAGAAATGGAAGCGCATTTGGGATGGCGGAACATTTGGCTTCAAACCCTTTCTCATGGCCTAGTGTCTGGGAACCCAAAGTGTCACGTGACACGTCGTTAAAAGTTCGGGGAAATGAACGCAACAATTATGAATTAGCAGAAACAAGTCTTTCAGATTTCTGCGAAGTGAAAGCCGCTTAATTCGATCACGTTGTTTCCAGCAATTTTGACCAAAATGGACGATGAACGTCAAAAAACACTTTAAAGTTTGACCTTGCCAAAATAATTTCTTCTGTGTTTTAAAAATACATGCCTGTACTGTACATTTAATTGTACATATGCATTTTCATATTTTTTAAATTTATATTTATTAAAAAAAAAGTTGTAAGTATAGTGTTGTAAATCCATACGAGTAAAGCCGCTGATGCATTGGATGCTTATATGCATGCTTGCGGATTGTCCAAACGTGTCCGTGCTTGTAAGAAGCTGCTCAAACCTGTTTCGCGCGTTTGCGTTATGTAAACATGTGGAAATTTGATCGAATTATGCGATGAGATGACCGAATTTAGCGATTTTAGCATAGGAAAAAAATTCCTTCTGACTTGTTTTGGCCGAATAAAATGGCTGACCGGATTAAGCGTGATCGAATTAACCGACTTTCACTGTTTGATTCTTAAAATTGAAAATGGCGGCTTGGGTTACTCGGGCAACACCTTAACAGAACGCACTTTGGCGGTCGTGAAGTCAATTGTTGAAAATTGGCATTAATTGCATGGTTTAAAAAAATCCATTGTGTGAGGGTCACAGTTATCGCCGTTCCAAACCAACTGTTGCACACGTGACTTTGCGAATGCTAAAGTGCGATTCTGTCATGAGTATACCCATAATGGTTTTGGGCGACATTTTCTTGGAGGTAAAAGCACGAAAATGAAGAAAAAAAATCCTTGGTTCTCCATTCAATTCAAAAAGGGGGACATCGCACATTCAAAAGAATTCACGTTGGATTTCTGTCGTTATTTTTTTCTATTAATATAAATAAATTGAGAAAACGTAACCTAATTTTTTATCAAAGTGGGGAAAATTCTTCCCAAGTATTTCCATCTGGAGTGGATGCCAGCCATCATAAGCAATCCAGGAGATTTTTGGGTAGCATGTGCACCGTGGTAACGGCACACCGTGTGAAAACCGTGAATGGCCAGAGTAGGAAGAGAGGAATTTAGCATCATTTGTGGGGGGGTCATAAATTGACGCAAGACGGTTGGTGTACAGTATATTAGGTCCCTTTACCAGGGTCGTTCGTTTACTCTTTCAATTCGCGAGTGGACCCTCCTCTTAATTGCATTTACTCATAAAAGGAGGTTCGCGTGTTTTTGTTTTTAGCACGGCGCGTCAACAAAAACACAATGCCATTCCTGGCGTGATTTTCGGGCATTTTTTTTGCCAATTTGAGCCCAGTCGTAAATTCCAAAATTTCCCCGGTTACGAGAACGATTTATCTCGGCGAAGGCGCGTTAATATCTATATAGCGGCGAAATCGAAAGACTTGCAATCGAAGTTTTCCCCTTCATTTTTCTCACAAGAAACTCGAGTCTTTTATTAATACAAGCGTGATAAGAAGCGTGTATTTACTCGATGCCGAAAAGGTAAGACCTAGTCGTGGGGTCTCGGCATCTTTTCAACATTTAAAGCTGCCATCTTATGAAGGCAATTAGGACAAAATGCGTTATTTATTGGGGAGATAAAAGTTTTCCTGCCAAAATGCAGTTTTGTCACGAACACGAATGACGATGGAATGATGTTTGATTCTGTTTTTTTGCATACTGCAGGTTGAGTATCTGTTAGCCGAAATAAACTCGGGACCAGATTTCGGAATTGTTGCATTTGCATAAATAGATATCGTGGAGATGGGACCCAAACCTAAACACGAAACTAGTTTATCTTATTTATTCACAAGGGTGTAATTTGAAGGTAATTCTATGGAGGTAATTAAAGTAATTTTATGCAATATTTTTAATACTTCTGGAAATGAAACAAACTTTATACTGCACCATGAATATAGCAGTGTGCACATTGTGCATCGATTTAAATTAGAATTTTAAACCAACAATGCACACGTGACATTTCACATCGCCATGCAGAGCCACCTACAGTTTGTAGCGACCGTGCAATCTCAGTTTGGTCTCTAAATCCATTAGTAAGGAGTAAAGCATTATTATCAATTCCAGATGTTGTCCATTTAATAGAAAACTTCTCACATTTTTCAATCGCTGTTGAAAGCGACTAGACAACTTCATTATTTTGGTCGCTAAATTCGTTAGAAAAGGATAAGACATCACGATCAACTTTATTTTTTTTTCACTTCGTGCGCATCTACCATTAAAAACAGGCCATAAAAAGCATATTTTGCAGGCGTAAACTGATCTGCGGAGGTTTCCATGGGCGATCTCTTGTCGTCCATATCAATTAGAATCCTTTTTTAGACGTTAAATAATCTGGTTAATCTTTCGCCATTGATCCCAACCCTTTCATCCCTCCCCAACAATTCTTCCCTCGTTCGTTCCCCCCGTTGTCATATTTACATCTTCATCTTAGACCTCTCCAATGGCCGGGCCGCCTTGACCACCCCCACTCCTCATTTTTCAATTCTCAATTTGGAAGAAATGTCGTCCCATGCACTCCACTTTTTGTGTATAATCTGACGCTGTGAGCACGGAGAAATCCTATCTTGTTGTGCATTCAAAACGTGACACGGTCGGACATCCGGTTGCGTGTCGGAGGAACCCTAGCGGCGGGCCCGGGAGGCTTTCGTGGGAGACATTGTTGCGCTGGCGACGGACTGGCCAGCCTCTTGTTCTTCTCCTTTAAGGTATCCTCTTTAATTCCTTTTGCTTCTGGAGTTTCCTTAACCCTTTCATTCTTTTTTGGAAAACAGCCAGATTGCTCCCATTCAGAAATCCCCGTGACCCTTGAACCTCCACCCTCGCAATTTAAAATCACCCGGTTGTGGTCACGAGAAAACACCGCCTATGGCCTGGTCAACAGCGGGAGATCTTTAGGTAGGAGCGCCATCTGCAGGCCCGGGTTCGTAAACCCGGTCAGAGAACGCGGGGGAAGTCCTGCATAAAGTGCACTGCTAAAAACAAGGGCATGCCACGCAATACTTGTCATTAAATCAAAATGGTGACCACAAATCTATATAGTCTTTCATGCACAGAATTTACGCAAATTTTGCAAAAAACATCCCCATATAGGAGTGTCCCAGATCAAAATGGCGACCACAAATTTTGCGTTTCTACATACACGTCAATAGTACATGTCGGATGTGACACAACTCAACAACTTTCATCTTGAGATAAAGCAAGTTTAAATGCATGATAAAATGAAGTGACAGTCGTTTAACCGGAACGATAGTAAAAGTCGTTATTACTTGACAGTTTTAAAACCAGAAATTGAAGCTTTTTGAGTTGTCACTTCTGAATTTGGAGTGCGAGGTATAGAATTTTTTTTAAAAATTGGTGAAAATTTCCATTTAAATGTCGCCCTCTAGTGTACATGTACAAAATGATACCGCTGAACCTTTACTAAAACCAATGTGACCAACTGATTCTATGATTTGTTTTGTCAGGCGTTGGAAGCATGACATGTGACGTCATATTTTGCTTATAAATGCATTCACCGTTAGTCTTAAACGCGAATTGGCAACAATGTACGTCTGATTTAATAGCTGAGGCAGTTAACCTCACTTTGTGCTGATACATTAAAAGCGTATGATCCAAAGGACCCGTGAGTCGTTGATCTATATAGCCTACCCACGCATGCGCATTGCGTGCCAAAGGGTGATCACCGTTGGTTGGTGAACTTTGTTTTTTAATGCGTTGTTTCGTAAATGCGGAGGGTTAATGAACAGCGCCAAAATTATTATGAGGTGTTTAAATGTTTGCGATTTGTTGACCCGAGATTTAAACACCCTGCCCACGTGGGCCAATCGTGATACCGATTTCTTCGAGCAACGTCGACAAAATTTGACATCCACCCACGCCGACTGCTATTCAGCAGTCCATAAAAATGTGACGTCATTGGCAGTCGGCGAATTCAACAGACGCTCGCGAAACCGAAAAACTGCTCAAACGCAGAACTGCAAATTTCACACTGCGGTGTTTTTGATAAATTTTACTCCACTTAACTTACTCGGGTAATTTTATTTTAAGAACCAGCCGTATATTCTCTATATATGGGAAATACAGTACGTCAAATACATATATAGTTTTATGTTTTACGTGTTGCACGTGTCGGTCCCTAGAAGGCGTTTTTTTTAATTAAAAAAAATTAATGCGTGGGAAATTCCCCTTTTTCAGTTATTTACCTCCGTTATCTACCAGCAAAATAATAATAATACTAATGCAACATTGAAGATATTTGATTTTTTTTGCATAAACAAAACGCAATGTATTGCTGGCAGACTATCTTAATTGGAGTTTTACACAATGTCTGGCACAAATCGTTAAACTCATAAAAATTTCGAAAACTAATATCAATAAAATAGTTATCATCTTCGTGCAAGTAATATGCAAATACAGCTAATGGACTTAGCCGATATTACTGTAAGTGAAGCGCTGATTATCCGTTAATTATCTAAACACGTTTAACAATAATCGCCCGTGCATGTGGCTAGGAACGGTTAGGATAACAGCATGTTTGGCAACATTGTATAGAAATTTAAATGTTTGGCCAGTTGTACTGGTTTCAGTGGATCTACGAAAAACACCGAGGCACTATGACGTGCATGTAACGCTAATGCTAATTTGCTATGCAGGGCTTCGGCCAGCTATTTATCTTCGATTTTTTTTTTAAACTTCAGTTTCTCGAGGGGTTAGGCTATGTTAATTTCTGCGTGTAGGTGAATAGGATGCCGCCATTCTCCGTCGACTTGAATTTCCACTTAAAAATTCTTCCCGAGTTTTCACTCACCATAAATTTAATATGTCTACCATATACGTGAGACAATTCGTACAGGGTGTCCGCTCCGTAGAAAAATAATGAAATGTCGGGGTTCCCCAGAAATTTCATATTCAACTTTCCTGACTTTTCCAGGTTTTCAAACAAATTTCCCTGACTAAAGACATGGTCAAAATTGACATATGCCAATGTTATCCACGATTTTTCAACATCGACATATACTGTATATATACATGATGTATAGATTCAGTATTTTGCAAAATTTATTTTACAGATAATGTTGACAAATTTTTAAAATTAACGTGTGAAAAATTGTAAAATTTGTTTTCGGAAAATGTGGAAAGTTCTGCAAATTTTACCTCGGAAAAAGATTGGAAGTGAGACAAATCTGCCCTGGCAAAGTCTGAAATTTGGCAAATTTGTCCTCGAAAAACGTGAGAAATTGTGGAAATTTGTACTAGGAAATTTTAAAACGTTTGAAAATGGGCCCTGAATCGCATTATTCCCTGATTTTTCCAGACATTTTCAAGTTACCTGTCTTTTCCAGGTTTCCCAGGTCTGGGGGGAACCCTGAATGTATGCATTTCTTCGAGAGAACATCTCCGTCTGCTAATTGTATACTGAATCTAGTCGAACCTCAAGGGACGTCGAAATTTGTTCGTTTAAACAGTAAACGTTTAAACGTTTAAACAGTAAACAGTAACGTTAGTATTATCAGAACTCGGACAAAACTTGATTTCAGCAATAAGAACTAGTTTCATCGAAGTTTGGATGAAAATCCTACCCCCACGTACATGTACATGTACATAAAAATGTGAAGGTGCTGCAACTATAAGTTGAACTTATATCGGGGGATTTTCCCGTTATAACGTGCATTTTCTCATCTAAAGTTCGTTTTAACGTAACATTGCGCGAATCCCTGGGAACTCGAAACAATGTTTTAGCCGAAAATGTGTAATATCCGAATTCGGAATCCGTCATATACTAAGAAGTTATAACGCACTGAAATGAAGTTCGTATTATAATATCAAAAATTCGTATAAAGCGAGGCCCTCTTAATGAGGTTGCACTGTATTGCCAACACACGGTTAGTTTACTCTCTCTCATATACACGCCTATAATAATAGATTGCCTATTGCTCATACAGACAGGCCATCATGAAATTATGAGCGCCATGTTATTTCTTCATGAAGCAAAACCAATCGAAGAAATTGAACGCGTGTTTAGGAAGACTGCTAATTACTCAAACCGACCATGAAATTATGAGCGTCATGTCAGTTAAACCCTAAACAAATTACAGTTTCCCTTGTTTCGCGCAACAGTGAGTTGTAATGGCTGCATGCATGTTTTTCCACTCATTATAATGGTCATAACTCTTGCGTGAAACGAGGGAAACCAACCATTTAGTGCACTTGAAACGTACATGGACATGTATACAGTATTCTTGTTTTGGGATTACATAATTGATCCAAGGCATGCAAATTCCAACGGTTGGCGCCTTTCGATGATCTAATGTCTGTTTATTCCAAGGTGGCTGTCATGTTGTTTATGCACACCGATTTCCGGGTAGGTAGGGCCCAGGTTTTAAGCCCAGAGTTCATTTGACATTTGCCCATTAAGTCAATAATTCCTGGAAACGCAGATTGGAATCAACACCCGCCAGCCAGGAATAACTAGCAATAAAAGAGGAGAGGCCTTCACAATGCGAAGAATGTTACCACGAAGGCGAATTTGCATGACTTTACCTGGTACACGTCCGTGTCGTTTCCAGAGAATTTGCCATGGGGAACTTTCGGCTAAAGCGTTAATTTTGCAACGCGGTTAAAACCTGTCGCCTTATAGGTAATAGGCCTATTTTCCTGAAGACAACCTCCGAGCTGGCATTTACTTTGTACATACATGTTCGTGTAATACCAGTCATCTGCAGTACTTTGTCATCTTCCAAAAAAACATTGTACGATGGCGCGCCATATCCGAGTCCCATCATGGGCATGTTGGATTTTCTCGAATTTTCCCTAATTCGATCAACGAACGAATTATTCATTTACTGCGTTAATCGAGTGTTGATAATGTGATGGGGGTTCCGACCCCTGACCCACATGCAAGTGGAGGGAAACAAGAGTTGCCCGAGACATTGTCCCATGCGTGGCAACAGCACGTCCTTGCAAATTTAAGGTACAAATGGTCGGTTCGACACCGATTTAGTCCCAAACACGAGCAAAACAGCACGCAACATTGAACTAATCAACTTTGATCTCCACTCGATTAAGCAATTCTTCGAGCAATTATGGGATTTTCGAGTCCGGCGCAATTACAGGCTCAGACCGATCTTCCCACGTCCTTTGGACAGCGCCATCAGCGCTATCAAAAGTCATCTGTTTGCGTTGATTCCTTGGGAAAGTCTCGCTCAAGCAGTCAATCAAACATCGGAAACGCACTTAATTCTACGCTATAGTGGTATAGTGACGGGGGTTTACTATCATCACTCGGCTTAGTTTTAGTGACTGGGGGGTGCGAACCATATTTAGTGAAACCAGCCATTCACGAAATCCACGCTTTGTATATACTTTTCAGAAACTGCGGTTTGAAGGTGCTCCACGTGCTTTGATCTCGGTGTTATTTAATTGGTTGTTGAGTAGCCTGTGCTTAAACCACAAAACGACTTCCGTAAATGTCAGAAACTAACATATACATAATGTACATGTACAGTATATGGTTTTGTTTACAGAGACAAGTGTCGTTTGTTTACACAAGTTTGGAACGTCTGTAATACATGTAGGCCTACCAACTATAATTAAAATATTTAAACTTAAGCAATTTACGACTATACTAGACAGCGCAAACTGCGCTTATTTGTTAACTCGTAATTACTTTAGTAAAAGTAAGTTGGCATTCATTTACGTGTAATTTTTTTCAAAATCATTTCAAGTCTACGAATTGGAGAACGTAGCTGGAAAGTTTTGTGTACCCGAGAGCGAGTTGCTTTTTGTAAAGGGGGTTAATTGCTAGAAAATGTATCCCCAAATTCCTGTCTGGGTTAGTTCGACCCAATTAACGCCTATTAATTACCCGGATTTAATTTTTTTTCCGCAAATTTACCGTTTTTTTGGTGAACTGTCTTCAGTTGTTTATTGCCCCATGCAAGATGGCGCGCGTGGAAGACAATGTATTGGTCAATCCCGGCGGCGGATAGGTACAGTGACTTTATGAGAATCCCTGGAGAAGTGTGCTTTTTTGTTGGGAGGCGGTCCCTGGTCCACCCCCACCCGCTCGTTTCAAGTTCTTTCAACATTCCACTCTCACGCTTCGACTGAACCCCCTTGAACCAAGAAGGCCTCCCATAATATACCTTTGGCCAATTCCATTTACAATGGGATGCTTGCTTATCTTTTTTTTTATGTAGGCAGGCAGGTAGGTCTTCCACCCTCACCCCCTCACCCCAAAGCCTCCTTTTCGAAGCGAACAGGTTGATATCGCCGAACTGGTTAATCCTGGCCATGGCCTATGGTAAGCGACTCTGTGCCAGGTGTCAAGCAGTCTGCCCTGTCCAGCGACCCCACGGAGGTAATTAAAGAATTAATCCGGTTACCCCGAGCCATTGGAACGAGTGAAACAATGGGTGGGACGGGTGGACACCCCTCTCGCGGTGACAGGTACCTGCTCTGTCAATACGACTCCATGAATGAATGGCCGATGTGGAAACCTTTTAAATTTGGCCGACATTTTCTTCAACTTTCCTTCTCTGTTCTGTTTTTAGCACTGCGAATGATGGTCAACCCCCCCCCCCCCTTGTTGCGTGTGCTTTAATATTGATACTAATATTAAATAATGCCTGGCCATACTTTTGATACTTGTTTAGATTGCTGAATAGTATGCTCGTGTAGAGGCCAAACTTCAATTTTACTTTTTGGAACACTCCAAGATTTCACTTTTCAAGTCCAACTTTTCACATTACAGCACCGAAGCCACGGAGGATGACCATCTAAATACCAACCATGAGAGTATTGGCATGCCAGGGCAGGATGGCCAGCCAATACTCATGGTTTGTATTTAGATGGTCATCCTCCGGAGGATGTACTCCAATAATGGATTCTTTCACTTTCCAAGCAATGGTTGTTGATGAAGGATGATGCAACCGATGGACAAATAGCTTGTCTGAATTGCATACTACACAAAAGGCTTATCAACCAAGATAAATTCGAGTCTGATATTGATCTCGAACAAAACTCCAAAAAGGGCCGCTAATTCCACCATCTAGACCACGTATACTGTGATCTAGACCATCACCGTTGAAAGCAATTAACTTATAGAAGGTACACGCATTATTGGATGCATGTCCCCAGCACCCTCTGTGGCACCTGTAACATGCATGGATCAACCCGATAAGAAAATGCGATGTATGGATGAAGCAATACCCTGCACAACGTGATTTTTCTTACCAGGTCGTTCATTAATGCAGTCCGACATTAGGGATACTCAGACGGAAGCCTCGCATCGCACTTTGGCAGTTGCGATGTCCCGCGTTCGTATAATGAACACGTTAATTGCTTTGAAAATAGTCCTTCGAAGATTTTGATTAGTTTTTTTTTTGTGGTAAATTTTGTTAACAATTTTTTCTTTTTTAAAATCCGTGCGTGGGAAATGCATCAAATAACAGATTTAATCGTTCCAAAATCCATCCGCGCGTCGTCCATGGCGTCCGGGTCAAGAAGCTTCCAAAAATTGTCGCTTTTTTCCAGCGCAATTTTATGAATGAATGGCGAAAAAAGCAATGAATGAAATATGATAAATCATAAAGGGGCGCAGCCGGTTTTATTTTCGGCGTTTTATATCAACAAGCGTAGCGAAAGTAAACAGGGATCGAGAGACTGCGAACGCTTAGGCGGAAAGGTCAAAGGTTCTCTGGAAGCCCAAGTTGCCCGTAGAACGAGGCGTAAATCTGCCAGAGAAGCCAGGCAGGCGGCCTGGAGTTTACCTAAGGTTCATTATCACTCCGATACGGACCCACATATCTTATCACGATGTATACATGCAGTGAGGATGTGTGGGGGCACAACCCGGCGACACTGCCAAATTAAACAATTCGAGGCGACAAATCTGGTCTTCAGACGCTCTTATCAACTCTGCAGTTGCACCAATCTGCTCTGCAGAATGCAGATGGCAGATCATGGCTCGTGCCCAGCTGCAAATCTGCTGAAACTTTGCTGTTTGGCCACTTGCATCGAGTGTCAATTATAGATAACGGCCCATTAACTCGATGCTCTATATAGGACTCATGCCTGACACCGTTAATGCGATGCAAAGCCGCTTAAACGGAGATTATATTAACACGAAAAATGGATACATTTTATTGCCGGCTGCATATAATCTAACTTCATCCGAGGATTACTGATTTGAGGATGTTTGAAGTCTTAACTTCTCATTTTGGGGTCGTTAAGACCCCCCAACAATGGGAAAATGACTCGATTGATCAATTAAAGCCTAGTTAGTTTTCAACTGTCTTTGTTGCGGGGTAGATTTTGCTAACCATTTGCACTTGGAAGTTCACTGATCGGAGATTGAATTTATTGGCTCAATAGTATATAGTTGTCATTGATCTCCAGAATAGTAGTACATGTAAATGTTGGAAATCATATTTGTGTGACGAGATGGTCAAAATTAGCTGTCGGTATTTATGGATGTCCCCTAGTCCCAGGTCCCAATGCCCCCCCAAAAGAGATGCGTGACAGGGGCTTACCGTAAGTTCCTGAATCGTAATGGAATGCGCGGAATATAGGCACAGTTTTTCTCCACTTATGGGCTTATTGTCTTTCATTTTCGAGGCCAGAAATAAACAAACGGCCCCAAGTAATTGCAGTTGCGTCCGATTAATATTGACCACTGATAAAAACCTGTCCAGATAGTTCATGGCGAGTGAAAACACCCCTTCCTGACAATGCTGCTCTTCGCAAACCTGCAAAAAAACCAATGAAAGCAAAAGTTAAAATTAGATGCATGTGTCACCAATCGCGCTTTGGACACCCTGTATGACACAATCTTACATTCGCTTGACAACTAGGTTTTTTTTCCCCCCAAATCTTATTTGTTGGCCTTTAGACTAGCGGATGCACTCCGTTACACATGTAGACAGAGATTCCCTAATCTGGTAACCCTTAATCTTGCTCTTTGCGAATCTGTCTCAATGGCACTGGCCAATTCATTCAAAGCAGTCATTCATGGAGGCACCTGAAAACCTCAAAAAGTGTCCCGCAAACAGGTGACCGCAACCCGTGCATGCATACATACAAAATTGCATTGAGCATTTTGGAAATGAATGATTTGCAACATACATTGCATGAAAAGGCCTACGCACGAGTCTTAATTGCAACCTCCAGATTTTTCATGAATGGAAGAATCTTTGTGCGGGCATGGAAAGATTAGGGAAAATCTTCCCGAATTTTTTTTTAGGGAAATAAGCTCGATTTTGATGCGTTTAGGGAATAAAATATACTTTCTACCACAAGTTCAGTGGCACAGTTTCTTATCTTCGGAATAAAGTATATTGACTATATAAACTATATACACAACTTGCCATATACATGTACGTTAAATGTTTAATCTTCATTCGAAATTAAGCCTATATATGCCTGTTATAATAGCGAATGGTTATGCTTCGTGCGTCGTTAAATCTCAACAAACGATCTGTTCATGCATATTACTGCATGAATATATAACGAAATATATAACGAATTAAATTGCATCTAACGGAATGTTTTTCTCAGAGAAATTTATTAAATATGTTCATTTTGAAACAAAAAAGATGCTCTTTGCAGGTGTTGCGTCAAACTTGCAGGAACATTTTGAAAGCCATGAGCAATTTCCGATTAATCGATTAATAAAGTTTTCGAAAAATTAGTTTTCATCAATTAACATCAAGTACATGTACTAACACAACATAACATATAGGTTTACATGTATATTATACAATAAAAGATGTAAGGTGTAAAACTGCCTTATAATCTTCCATATTTCAAAAAGTTCTAAAGAAAAAGTAGAAGTTTACTCCATTGAAAGTATGGAATTATATTGATTATATACATGTACTTATTGTCACTTATTTTTAAGAGCATTAACGTCATCAACGAATCGAGCATGTAGTTTGACAGTTCTGCAAATTTTCGACTATGTACAGATCAAAGATTCCTGAAAACTGTATTAAAATAACGTCATAGTTTTCGATCTGGATCTTGAGTTGACATTTTAAAGCCGAACAGTTTTCGAGAAAAAAATCATGTGATTCTGTTACTATGTATACGTGCATTTAGATCATGGCCAAAAATAACACCGCAAGTGTCATCAAACAAAGTTTTATACTAATTTTTCCGAACTTTTATCTACACAGTAAAAAATTTCCGTAAATTTTATGGAAAAAGTGCCGTAAAACATGAAGGAATTAACATGTATTATAGGAATAAGGCAAGTTTCCGTAACTTTTACGGAAGAAATGGCATAAAAATTGAAGGAATTGTGATGTATAATATAAATGCGACAAT
>JAQGAO010002078.1:0-21085 GCA_034697705.1 Ommatoiulus sabulosus | reverse complement strand
AAAGTCAGGGAAATTGGAAGTTAATTTCGGTAGGCCTGTACTCTTTTGTAATGACTAAGCAAATACTTGTAAAAAAAGGGGCCCCCAATTTTTACTTCGCACAGGGCCCCCAAACCCCTAAGCACGGCCCTGATGTTATAATAAAACGGCATATAGTTCATGGCTCATCATCGCGCGAAGAGAGCACACCAAGATCGTGTCTTTGATCGCGGTGGTGAATTATTTTCAATCAACGCTTATGCTGTATAGTATCACATGATCGCGTAGGCTATATATAGTGCCCCGCATTTTATTGTTATATTGCATACTTTTGAAAACCCATCTACAAATTTGGCCACTGGATTTTTCACTAACGAATCGAGGATTTGTCTCGAAACAGTATACGTTCCCCAACAACGATGCATTAATAGCAAACCCTATATGACGGGTGCTCCTAGAAACAAGCGTTATAATTACATGTATACCGTTCTCCAACTGCATTTCTTTACATTTGTATAATTCTCATTGGCACGCTTATAACGAATTAACTTTTTTTTTAATTAAAAAATGGCACTGTGTCGTAAGACACGCATCGCCATCTCGGGGAATTTCGATGTTGTGGTAAATGATATTTTACAATTCTTTACCAAAAAGTGCCCGATTTGTTTTTCGATTTTTTTTTTTTTTTTTTTTGTGGGGACCCATGTGTTTGATGAAGCGTTATTCTCATCAAGCTCAGCCAGCAAAGTTTTCGTCCCCTAACCGTGAAGTGCGAAAATTCTACAGCGTTCTGCCCATGCACTTGCCGTCGTGGTTGTGGACGTACTTGTGGGTCCTCACCCCAATCACATGCAGTATAGCCCCAGTGCGGGAACCTCGCTTCGCAGGTGTAGTCCCGGGTAAAAGGGGAAGACCTTTTTTTCTCTCGTTAGGGCCATTCAAAAAGGACGTTCTCGTGTAGGGGGTATAGGTTGAGTCACGGACACAATGTGGACAGGGGGGAGGGAGGGGGTATGTCGACCAACTCGGACGTCCACTTGAAAAAAAATGCCAAATAAAATCAGTTCCCAGAGTAAAAGGGAAATTGAGCGCAATATCGCATGGGTGGGTTATAAATTTCAAAAGTCGGTACACAGGATACCCCCCTGTCCTGGAAAAGTCAGAGAACTTAAAAGGTCAGGGTCTATTTGCTAACTTTCAAATTTCCCCAGTAGAAATTGCAGATTTTTCCATGTTTTCCCGAGGATAAATCTTCAACATTTTCAACTGTTTCCGAGGAGAAATTTGCAAAATTTCCAACATAGTAATCTGAGGACAAATTGTCAAAATTCTCAACGTTCTCAGAGTACAAAATTTACGTTTTCCGAGTACAAATTTCCTCATTCGGACGTCCGAATGAGGGCGAGAGGGGGCCTGATTGACCGGAGACAATGCGGACAGGGGGTAGGGGGAGTCCAATTTTGGGCAACTTTTGCGTGCGGACGTCCTTTTCGAATGGCCCCTTCTGCACCCCTCCCCTCAGCTGGTCGTTTCCAGCTGATGTCGTGCACCGGGTGTCAAGGCTAATGCACGAGCTCTTCCTCGATTCGCCGAACGCGAGAGGCTGCGCTGACTTGGGCTGCTGCCGTTGTAACTAGGCGCCTCGCCATTGGCTGTCTTTCATTCTAAACATGGATTTTTGTCGGATCGCCACCTCGTTTTCGGCGCTGCCGTACTTGTTCCGCACTTTTCGATCCATTCTAGTGACCTAGTTTCCGTTGCCGTTTTTAATAACTTTCAAGCGGTTCAGGAAGGAAAACGTCGAAAAATCGCGCGCTGTTCCACTATTTTCGTTCGCGCTCCTTGGTACGCTCAGCTGCGGGGGTCAACGCTTCCAGAAGCGCACATTGCGAGGGCCGTTCGCGCAGTGCCCACACCAACGTGGACTCGATGCGGAAATTTGGGGATAAAACGGAAATGTGCTCTGCCTCGTATCGTTCTCCGTAACCATCTGGGGAAGGAAGGTAAGACTCTCGAGGAAGCTGATTTTCCACTGCATGTATATCCTTGTCATGCCAGGAGAAGGGAAGGGTGGATTTCAAGGTGACACTGCGTGACAAGGTGAGGGTACTGAGGGAGAATGGAGATAGCGCGAAAGAAGGGAAGGGTAAATTTCAAGGTGACGGTGTGACAAGGTGGGGGAGATTGCGGGAATATGCTGCCCCGGCCGCATCGATCTGATCGAAAACAATTTATGTAATTAATTTCAGTTTATTTCAGTTGTTGGGAAATGAAACATTTGTCACTGCACGCTAAAGCAAATTGCATAATGCTATCAGCAGGGAAGACTGACGTCACGAGATGTTGTTGGGTAACACCGTGGCAACGAGTCGTTTCGCGATGTTCGTTAAAAAAAGATCGATCAATACAGCCACAAAATTGTTTATTAACCAGCTGTTGAGTTATGAACGAGTACCGCGATGTTATAGCCTAGTTTCGCGTGACGTACAGTACGTCACTACTTTGGTTCCATATGAGCGATGGTATAGGGTCTGGATTGGTGCGTTTCCCGTGACGACATTGTGACATCACGGAGAGCACAATGCGGTCTATTCTGCGTGACATCCAAGTCAAGCCAATTGTTGCAAAAAACAGCTACCCAGATGTTACAATAAACCTCCTCGGGGTTAATTTAGTCGTACTATTTTTACTGCAGTTTTTTTCCCCGTGAAGCTCCTAAAGCGGATATTTGCGTAAGTTGGTGGGAAGCGTGACGCATAAATGTTGAGGGTGATGGAATGGAAGTGATGGTCATTTTTGCGTGAAATAATTCACTCGAGTCCCGTTGGAGGCTCAGGATTGAGGATTGCATATAGGATAGGAAACGCCTTGATTCATGATGTCATTTTAGAATTCAAGTCCATCATCGGTTCACTCGACTCTTCATTCGAACCATTTCCTGGATAAGTGCAATTATGAATCATTTATGAGTTTTAATGGCGGGTTGCATGCATGTAACATCGACTTATGACCAACTCTGTAACTTTAAAAATTAAGGACATTCAATTTGTGACCCTTAGGTTTGGGATGACAAATGGGGAAAATGGAAGGTGGGTGTGTCTACACAGAGGCTGCACCACTTGGTACAGGACAGAGATGGCTGGAGGGTGATGGTGAATGTGGCTTCAGAAATCACCGGGCGTTGAGACCATTAGTTTATAGCACATATCTTACTTGAATGATGGCAGTTGTTCATGCAGATGTCAGGCTTATTATATTTGTTACCAAAACTAAAAGTGCCAATTTTAAGCTTTTCGCTGTTACGAATGTACGCGAGTATACAGTATATGAATGTAAAAATTGGGTTAGTCTCGCGCGAATGCATGGCCAACTTGAATATATAATTTCTAGGTGCTACTTTGTTACAATATTAAGTCATTCGAAATGCATGCATTATCAGCGTCAGTTAATAATTATCTCCGCAATCTGCTATTTGAAGATATAAAAGTTGCTAGGGGAAGATGTGTAATCCCAGCCCACATTGCCAAATATACTTTAAGTGATTTTGCTATCTTATCTTCGGAGTGCCAGTTATGCTTCGTAGAGCTGCTCTAATTGTACAGTTTCATGCAGAGAAATGCCCGATTGCTAATAAACTAATTTCTTAGCAGAAATAAAAATCTAAACAAGACTTTCTAATTACGGTTGTGTACATAGTTTAATGACTACCTTTGTAAAAATTCCACGTATCTGCCGACGATAATTTCCTGAAAAGTGAAGGAAAAAAGCAGAAAAAAAAACTTGCTCCAGTTTTTAAAAGGAATGGAAGGAGAACAGAATATTCCATAAGTGTCAAAAAACGTTTTCACGCTTTTTCGTTTTATATAGGCGCACCTTAAAACCTACGCAATTTTTATTTTCAGCATGCAGCTGCAGCTCCATTGATATCATTTTGTTAATTGTTTTGCGAAAATGAAGGAAGTTGGTCAGTCCTCGACGAACTAAAAAAAGGTGCATTGAAATTTGAAAAGTAATACATTTCTGCTTCTTCGTGTTATTAAATTCAGAAAGGAGAGTCCAATTTCGAATAAACAACGAACTTCATTGAATTTCTATCGGCGGTAGTCTCCGAAGGACACGGGACTACTGCTGTTTGTAAATAATTTGATCCTTGGTAGTTGAAAACCTTTATAACGTTTCCCGTGCGCGGTTTGACTTTTACTTCATGTTTTAGCATAACAAAGCCTAGCTCCTAGATATATAATTAATGAAGTAGCTCGCTGTTTATATTTTAGTGCAATGTTTAAACCATACTGAGCTTATTTAACTAGCCTACATGTATCAAAAGCATGTTCGTATCTATTACTTTCGACGGATACTGTTTTCTAGATAAGTGTATTCGTGTATTTATAGTCGTATTGCATGGCCTCTATACAGTATTTCTTTTCTGAATAATACCGCAGTTTCTAAATAAAGTCACGAACACTATAAAGTTGATGCGTGGACCGTGATAATACATGTAATAATTTAAATAGCAACTACATGTACAGTAGTACGTCTGACCTTAGTTTTGAATCTCGTTGTCATGAAATGTAAGTGCAGTGAGTGCGAAAAAAATAAACGTACATTTAGGTTCTTCCTAATTGTGTATGTGTATATAAGTAATATTTTTTTGATAATAGGGGTACTGAGACAGAAGCTTTAGGAATTGCACTTTTGGCAACCTTGAAATCACATGTGCAAAATCGACACGCTAATTGGTTTTAAAATGCATTCACTCAAGGCTATGGATGTTTTTAAACCAATTAATAAAATACTTTTACACACGTGACTTTACGACTGCCAAAATTGCCATTTGCGTACGCGTCAAGCTTCTGTCCGAGTACCACCATTAATCGAAATTTTGTAGAATAACATCGCAAGAAAACTTTTTTTTTTCTTCTCAGGAGTACCATATGCATAAGGCGGTGAAATATCTAAGCATGTGCGTGCTGCCCTAAATTTGGAACAAATCATAACTTCTGTGAAATAAACAAAGATTAGTTTTTTAGCCTATATATGGCAAAATTTGGCAAGATCCATGTGGTATTTTCTCACAAAAAATGTATGTACATGTATATTTTAAGCAGTTTATTTTTGGAGATATATACTGCATGTACCTTAACTGCTACTTTAATAAAGAATTTCTGAGTTGTATTGTAGTTGAGTTGTTTTATAAACCATAAACCCCTTTTAAGACGCAGATTGAAAAAATTGTTTATTACAAAAATAACTTTTTTTTAGTAATTCCAGATGACAAAAACCTTATTTCATAAGTAATTAGAGACATTGTACCAGTATGCATTAGTTAATACTCATGTGCCTTAATTGGTTTTTTACTTATTATTGAAATGGCGAATGGGAATAATGACACGAAACAATTAGCAGGAAATGAGCAGCATTATCCCATCCCTGGATAACAAAGTTTTTTCCTAAAAAATATAGTAATTGAATAATAACCCACGTAACCAAATTGTTTTTTTAATTCAGTTTTTTTTTCTGGAAATAATTATGAAATGAATGCTTTAAAAACACGTAATATCACGGCAACGTTGCATCTGTTACCATGAATGGTTAGTCTCTCAATGATTATAAGCCTATGCACAGTTGCATTTTCTGCCAACTTCAGCATCTGCTTTTATTGCTGATTGATAACGGAAATGGCAGGCATGAATAAGCCACGTCTTCAACGCGACTGCGCCGCGCAATCAGACCACTTAAATTTCATTTGAAAATACAAACAAGATGGGCAACTTCATCCGTGGACAACTGCGAGGGCGTTTGTGAGGCTCGCGGAATGCAATAAAATTATTTAGTTATTTTATGGGTATCATTTAAACCAAAAATGAATGCCAAATTGTTTGCAGTTGGTGAGCCTACGTATACATGTACATGTGCATGTAATGTACGCACGTATGAATTTTAGGGCGTTAAAATGAAACACGCCAATGACATTGACAATTCGAGCGAGCCATGGATGCTGTGCTTGGCGCATTTAGCCTTCATGGCACTCCAACTCGAAACAATATTGACGATTGTCTCTCGTGCCCAGGAAGTTGCTTCCACCCGTGTCCATTCCCGGAGAAAGTTTCCCCCCCCCAGACAATCGCAATATTTAATTAAACCAAAGTTGGCTCAGAGCTGACGTATTAATTGCCCGCGGCGCTATCTCCGATACGTGCACGGTATATATTCCGAGTAACCCTTGCCTCGATCCTCCCTTCCATGTCCCTCAGCGCCTTAATGGTTGGCCGTATTATAGATTCATTAGAGGATTTCTAAGCAACTCTAGTTTTCCTTAGCCTTGGAGGATTGCCAGAACATGGTCAATCCAATGTCAAAGAAAAATTCGCGAGCTGGGGTTAGTGACAAGCTGCTGCAGGTTCTCCAGTCGTTCTTTGGCACGCACGCAGTCGTCGGTGCGCGGATGATGGCGTCACTGCCAAAAACCTGGAAAATTGTTTGTCCAAGTGCGAAAAAGGCAATGGCGAAGCTGGATTTGCATGCATCGAGATGTTGGTGATGGCGGTGCCTGGGCGCCAATGGCGAAGATGATGCAGGATTAAATGGAAGACGTGCGTACGGTGAGTTGGCCGGGTCGTGGCATTGAATTCACGGCGTTTTTTCCTCGCAGAACTGCGTTCTGCTTACTCAATGCCATTCGCGTATTGCATCGAGCCATATTAACGATTCAAGGCTATGTGGCATGATAACGCTTCCCAGCCAATTTTGTACCTCGGTTATATCCGTATGCCTCCTCGAGTTTTATATTTTGCGCTCACGTGGCGCGCGCGATGGTTCTGGCTCGGCGCACTTGCCAATTGGCAGATCTGCCACCACCGAAGGCTCTTGCATGCATCAGCGTTTCGATCCGAACACCCTGCTTTTTCTCGTTCGAGGCCATCTTCGTCCCGGGGTGCTCGAGTGCGATGCATTTTTAATTCGATTCCCCCCTTACCTGTTTTGCAGAGATGCACGTGGCCATGGAAGAACCCGATCTGGAGCCGTGCGACCTGTTCGTGGACATTGGATTGCTGATCATCGAAGGACGCACCCCGCTGCCGACCTCCAGAGGATATGGAGAGGGACCGCACTGCCAGCCGCCGTATCCGTCAGCTGGCCAGAAGGCCCACGGATGCAAGCCACTGGATCCTCAAGTAATTGCTTTTCAGTTATTTTGCACGACAACTTGAAAATCACCTCTGTCACTGCATGGTCGATGTTGTTTTCGTCAAGAAGCAATTGTTAATGAACTGCATATAGGGTTAAAAAAAAAGCAGGAATCGAGTTATGGAATTGGGGCTCTTGTCACTTGAGAGGATGGAGTCACATATTTATGAGCTCCATTCGTTCAATCCAACCCCATTCTAAAAATTATGTAAATATTGTAGGTGGGTGAACGGGAGAATTTGTCTCGTTCAAATTTTCTACTATTTTATCTGTACGCGCTCATTTCCATAGCATCGTGACGTTGTTTGGAAGCTGAATTTGGGTGAAGAGATGTGCTAATTGAGTGCAAAATTTAGACTGCGATGGAATTTCATTAACCCGAATTAATTAACACTCCGGTCATTTCGAATCTAAAATCGAATAACACGGCAATTATGTTAACAGTTGTTAAGTGTGAAAAGTAAATTGCAAGCTGATTTACCGTGTGTTGCTGTCGATCAAATGCATTTATTATACCCATTTCATAATAAATCCATTTACTCGTGGTATTTGAATACAATGAAGTATTGCATAATTCATTTTCCCCCAATTGTTTATTTGCTTCAAACGGCTCTGTCAAATGGATATTACTCAAAGTAAATTTGCCGAATATAGCCCCACAACATTGTTTGAGTTGATGTGAACGCTCCTGACATAGTTCCTATATAGGTCAAATTTTAGGGTTCTTTTTGTTCAATTTAAATTAAAACTTTTTATTTTATTTTTTGTTTTGAATACGGACATTCCATTTTTTTAAATTGAAAAATGGGATTTTTTTTTTTTTATCAAAACTATGCATTCAGGTTGATGTATAGCCATTGTATTAGTTTTGGAAATAGTTACTGCAAGCTTGCCTTCTGTAAAAAGTTCTTTCATCTGTAATTCCTTATGCTTTTTAGTTTTGTAAATAGTTAAGTTACTCACGCAATGTTTGCTCGTTACAAAAGAGTTTCTTTTTTAATATTGTTCAATTGTCGATATGTTGAGCTTCTCAAACGGTTCTATTTTAACAATAATGCGATAATCTTTCTATAAACATCAATTTCAATTTTTCTCATGTGGAATCACGAAGCAATTTTGCATTGAATTTAATTAAAATTATATGCAGAAAGCTGGTTTGTTGTCACACGTATCATTCTATACGACACATAGAAATTCAAGCTAAAGATACCCTTGCTGTTTAATTTCGATCCATTAAATTTCCCATGCAGTTTTAATTTTAATACGCTTCCATTCGATCTTTTAGTACCCCTGCTATTTGAAATCCTATTTACAATATGTTTCTTAAATCAGTTTCCATGTTTTCACGCATGATCCAAGGTCCATTCGTTTGTTGTTGTTTGTCCAAAATGATTTATTGCTGCATGGCAACAAACGAGGAAGCGATTTGAAGTGGGAATGTGATAGACTCTTGCAATAATGTTTTTACTTAGTACTCTCTTGCTTCTTTTTGGACGTGTTCATCTGCTGTGGGAAAATGGGCTACCGAGTTAAAATTAGAACCTTCCTGCAATTATTTTGCTAAAGCTATGTTATCAGAACCAAATAAGGAACCTGGCCTAGAATGCATTCTTTTGGGAGAAACCTTTATGGTTGGCCATCCTAGGTCTAGTTCGAACACCCACATTTTGGCACGAGAAAGTTATTTCGAGAGATTGTATACTGCACACGGCATGTATCTTTTTCGTTGATAAGCTGGATTTAGTTTTAAGCATAAATTCGTTTTATGATAGTATATGTGAAATATTAAAGTATTTTTTTTAAAAACTCTTGCCTTAGTGCATACAACAAGAAAACTTCCGGAAACACATGCTCTTACTTTGGAAGAACAGTATTCCAATGTCAATAGAGGTGCTGTTGTGCCCAGAATGCTGCTATAAAAATGAAAATTCTGGCGAAGCCACAGCAGGTCCCGAACCAAGTTATATTTTGCTGGAACAATGGACTGTTCAGATGTTACCACGCAGGTCTGTTGTTGTAGACGTTGTAAAAAGATGATTGGATTTGTCACTTTGGTAGATATATCATAATTATTATTATTATTATTATTTTTTGCATTTAGAGCCCCTGAAGCCAATATCACTGCCAGAGCCATACTACAGGCCGTTCGTTCTTATTTACACTTTTCTCAGCTCAGCGCCTGGTATAGTGTCACGGCAGGAAAGGCGCCTAAGAATGTCCTCTATCGGTTAGTTTTATGAGTTCTGTGCATTTTTTGTTAATAGTTTGTGGTAAATTTAACAAATTGTTTCTGTGTGCATTACATTATTTTGCAGAGTTTGTGTCCCTGGTGAAGTCTTTTCCAATAAATTTAGTAAATTGCCAGATGAACATGTGTTCCCCATGGCCAACGTCAGCTGGAATAATGTTTTGAAGGTTTCCGTTAAGACCATCCCTAGGAGCAGCGTTATTCCTCGCGTAACATGCCCCCTGCATGATCCGGTATCACCATTCTCCATGCCGTGCAGAGGGGCAAGAAAATCGCCCCCCTTGGTCGCATCGGGGAGGTTTTCACCAGATGAAATGGAAAAACTGAGAATGCAGCGTATGATTCCTGCAAGGATGTTTGATTCGGTTGTCAAGAAAGATGGGAGTCCATCTGAGATCATGTTGGGGGACAGCCTGTTGGATCCACCCCAGTTGTTGGAAATGTACCCAAAACGATACCAGTCACCATCAAGAAGTGGCAGCCCAGTGATGGAAACTCCCGAGCACTGGATGTTTGGAGGACGTGGTCGTAGAGGAAGGACTCCACATCGTCATTCTCCGATTGACGAGAAAGTTGGAGCTGGCATGGAACGGGGTAGACACACATGGCGAAAAACTCAGCCATTAGATAGACCCTTGTCTCCAAGTTGTGATAAGGAGAAGGCAAATACGAAAGGAAAAACTGCCTATTCCAAAAAATTTGAAGCTTATGGCACTGATCTTGCTGAAGATGACTTGGGTCCCTGTGGTGCTAAAGGGGACATGGGTCCATCAGCTAAGCCCTGTTATCCTCGTTTAAACACGTCAATGTATAAGCTTAGTTCTGAAGAAACTGTCCAATTCTTGCAGTCCATAGTACAAAGACAGCCCTCTAGGAAGAACGAAAGCTGTTCGAAATTGGGCGAAATGAGTCCCTTGGAGAAGATTTCTGCCATGTCTTCTAAACTTCGCGGTGTTACCAGCGACTGTGCAAAGTCTTTATCTTCACAGGCCAGTGGAATTAATGGTTGTGATGGGAAAGAATGTGAAGAGTTAAATAATATGCTACAAAGGACTAAATTTGAGAGTTCTCCCTCAAACAAACCTACGCCTGAAAAAAATCAAAACATAAAGCGCTGTGTTTGGGTTAAAGGGCATGGTGGACTACCTCTCTCACCTTTGGTGTACAATTCTACTTCTTCGTGTCCCAATAACCAATGCAAAACACCTGACAATCATATAAAGTCGTCTGTGCAATACCATCACACGAATATCTACCCAGAGAAGCAAATGCCAAATTGTAAATTGGCCAAACATTTCAAATATGCGTATAAGCAGAATGGCGATGGCGATTTAGGCAAGCTCTACAAGGAAATCAGTGATTATAGCGATGATAGTCCAAACTCTTCTGCCAATTTAGGCAAGACTCAACCCAATTGGAATGTTGTAAAACTATCCGATGAAGTGAACATTGTATCTGGACTAAGGGGACTTGCTGAAATTGATACATCTCTGCAGGACCTCATGGATAACCAACAGAATATTAGCTGTGAAACTTCTTGGACAAATGGGAACGTCGATTCACCAAAATGTATGATGCAAAGATACATTGAAGATGAGGTGCCATTTTAATTTATTTTCTTTAGAACTACAATTTAGTATTTTTTCATTACATAAAAATACATTTAATTTCTGTTCAAACCTCAAAATAAGCATTTACATGTAATTCATGTATCATAAAAAAAATTGCAGATCAAATAAAATTAACATTTGTTGGTGTAATTATCCCAGTAGCTTGCCATTGTTTACCGGGTGATGTATCCACGAAATTTAGTAAGAATTATATTTGCTTGCTCACTTTTAGTGCAACGGCAATATGGACAGTGGCTCCCAGTGTCGCAAGGAAGTACCATCTGCTAGCGATAAAGCCAAATTCCGCCGATCTCTAGATTCTGCGGCAAATTTAGTTTTTCATTCACGAAATGGGCTCCCACTTACCTCAAGTCCGGTAAGTGCACGTGTCACTGCAGTGATTTTAACAAAATAAATGACTAGGGAAAATAAAAGATATTTTATACATGTAAATAGTATGTCAAAGCTCTGATATTGCTACACTAGATTCTTACCTGCTTTTATCTTGGTAGGCTCCAATGCGAAAAGGCACACGATTTGATTTTGACAGTACACTGAATTCAGTTTCTGCCATCAAAAAGTAAGTAAGATTATTAGTTTTTCTCATTATATTTTATTAAGATAGTTGAGTGGGAATTTCAGTTGATTTGCATGTACATGTACTGTATATAGTTGTATATCAAACATTAATATATTAAACTTTAAACTAAAAATGCAAGTTTAGATGCAAATGTTGTTTCATTGTGGCAGGATATGATGAATTATATATTTGTAAGAATAACGTTCAAAAAAATAAATTAAAATATAATTCATTATTTATAGCTTATTTCCCACAGTGGAAAATATAAGCATTCCTGTATGGAATTTTTGTAGGAATCTTACATATTTAAAATATTTTCAGTGCTTTGTTTGAAAAGGATGATATTATAGAAAAAGAAGAAGCTCAGAAAATATTGAGTACCAGTGCTCCATCATCTGTTACAAATAATAGCAACCTTTTAGGAAATTTTGAGGTAGGATATGTGGTAAAAAAAAAGTATTTTGTCACATTCGTTAACTTAGCATTTTAAATTGTTTCAACGATATTTATCCTCTTTGCAGGAATCTGTGTTGAATGGGCGACTTGAGCCAGTCAGTACCGTTGAAGGATTTACGGCTGAAATTGGGGCCAGTGGCTCTTTTTGTCCACGCCACATCATTCTGCCAGTTACGGTTTTCTTTTACACTCTTTCTGATGCGGACAAAGTTTCTACACCTTACCTGGTTAGTAAGTCATAACGTGATTTCGTAAATATAGGGGACAATTTCTTTTAAAATTTATGTATTGGAATTTTTGCTGGTGTACATATTTTGCTTTATATGCAAATATTATAAACTAAGGAAAAAAAATTATCTTGTATGTAGAATTATTCGCTCATTTATCATTGTGGAAGCTTGTCAGACCACTGAAATCAACTTCAGCTGTTTATTGTTGAGCAGTAGTAAAAATGTACATGTATGAGGGACAACGCATACTGTACATATGCGGCGGTTCTAAGTTTAGCACAATCTGTTTCCTATTCAAGACATTGTATGTTTTAAATGAGGCAATTTGAAGGTTAGAAAGCGAGCTAAATGTATGGCCTTGAAGTATGAATCTCTTGTTCATTCTTAAGGTTTTTTTTTATTTAGGGTCATATCAACCTGGGGAAAAAAGGCTACCATGTGCCAAAGAGTGGAACCATTCAAGTTGTAAGTATAATTACAATTTGCCATTAATTACAGTAAGTACAGCTATTAAGTTTAGGTCTTGAATCAACCTTATCTTGTTTTTCAGACATTATTTAATCCTCATGGAACTGTGGTGAAGATGTTTGTTGTGATGTATGATCTACGGGACATGCATTCGCGAAGTCAAACGTTTCTAAGGCAAAGAACACTTTATATGCCAATGGATGCAACTGATGAAGACCCAGATGCAAGAAAATGGCTACGATACCTCATTCATTTAAGGTATGTTGTTAATTTTTTCTTTAATAATAATTGCTAGGTACAAGCTTTGTGCGGCCTTTGTGACATATCATTTTAATCAAATAAACGTATACCTGCAGATTTGCTAGCTCAAAGTCTGGCCGGATATATCTTCACACTGATATACGTATTGTGATCTTTCGAAAGTCGGACATGGATGCGGCCACCATATATGGCAAAGCTGCATATGAACTCCGATCTTTCACCAGAGGGCCCACACAACCACGCTTTTCACCACGAAGATGATAGCATATTACAAGAAATCATAAATCAGATGTTAGCTACCTTTAACTTGGTTATAAAGGATTATAGATGAGCAATGGAATAATGAGTCAGGTGTGACATTTTAGAAAGATGGTTAAATTTGTTCAAATAGAATCGTTATCTCAATATTTGTACGTGAAATGGTATGTGCAATGAAGCATCATTAATTCAACTCACGCTATAAATCTTGATGCTAAGCAAAACTTAAGTGTGGAATTTGAATACAAAATGAAAATATTGATTTTAATTTTCACCTTATTTGGGTTAGTTATTTTTTGCGATTTAAATGATTAGGCTAACAAGGGCATATTCATGCCTGCTAAATTAACTCCCTAATTTGTTGATAATCTATTTAAAAAATGAACGTTCATTTTCTTTTGAGAATTTGTACATTGCTAGCTCCATCCAGTTAATTATGTTGACTTGTACAATGCCTGAAGGAGATGCATTATTTCCCAATGAGCAATATAAAGTAAATTATGCATATGACTTTGTTTTATTGTCTTAAGATTGGAATTAAATTATTCTTACATTTTGTTACTATAATTGTGGCTAGAAGTTACTTTTTAAGGTAAACAGTGATTAGAATTTGCATGCTAAACGGTGCAGTGTATAAGCATTTAATATCAAAGTCTAATAATATTAGATTTTTAAAATTGTCCAGTTTTACTGTTTGAAAATACCAATGAATACATATGATGTCTGCTGTTTATGTATGCCTCTGTTTACATTTTCAAGTAAGGGGCATCTTTTGACTACTTTATGAATGGGTTTTAAGTGTAATAGTAATGTCCTCAATGGTGCTTAATCTGCCTATAGACATGAAATTATTGCAAGATTAGCTGAAAATTGGGCATCTGAGCAAGCACATGCTTTAATGGTAGATATTTTCTCAAAAAGAAACATTGATCGAATCCTAAAATCACGTAAATTAGTGATGAAAATCTGTTCTCTCTTCTTAATCAGAAAATTTGTTGAGTTAACTTCAAAGCTTTTCATCAGCTTATATGTTCATGGACATCTGATATTCTGTCAAGGCAAAAAATCTCAAATAAATATCATGCACTGAATTTAAATTTAATGAATTCTTGACTTATTATTAAAAGAATTGCCTCTTTCCATGTCTTGATCCATTCCTGCTCCCTTATATTTTTATGAAAGTTGCAATGTGATCAGGTAATGCCTTGCTACTATAATAAAGGGTAAAGTTAGCATATCGTAGTGCTAATTATAATATAACTTATTATTTATTTTGTTAAGTACAGTGTTAAATACCCTTCATATGCATGGTTAACATAAAAAAAGGCTTTTGAAATTAGTTGTTATGGGATATTAGAAAAAAAGGCAAATACAAATTCATAGATACATGTATTTTTTTTGATGAAGCATACTACCAACTGCAACATGATCACATATGGCACACTAAAAGATTCCAATCATCCTAATAAGTTATCTTAAAGAAAATAAGCTTATATACTGATTGTTGACCTTAAACTTTTAATGAATTGTTTTGTTATATTAGCCCTTGAGAAGATTTCTAAAAAAAGTAATTTTTGAGGATTTTATTGATTTTTCAACAGATTTAAATTTTTCTTGGTAATTGTGCAGTAAATTTCATTTTTCCATTATATTTTCAAAAAAAAATATTAAATGATTATGTAATAATCAAATGGTCATTCACCCATTTTAGCTTACTGATTAATCTTAGATGCAATTCCAGAAATCATCACTAAAACACATCAATGCTATATAAAAGTCAGGTTAAAATAAATTACAAATTTTACATTTATTGCCAAGTATTTGCAACAAATGTTTTGTTGTTGATTATTGCTGTTAAATTGTTTGAGGTTTTGCCATGGCCTACTGCAATTCTTTGCAACTTAACTCTTGAAATTCTCAAATTTATAGAAGTCTGAAAAGCATGTCTTCCATTTCAAATTTCTTTAAAATGCAGCTGTTCCATTAGAGGATTAACTCATTTGCATTGTGGTCTTATTATACTGTAGTCGTGCTGGTGTTGGGTAACGTACGTTAGTTCGCTGTAGATAAACTACGGTCAATGCGTAAGAGTAGGACAGTAGGTGCCTTTGTGTTTTGTTGGCAAAATATCATGCCAAGCTTTCACGTGACTCCAATCCTGATTTTGAAATATATTATATATATATAGTAAATATATTTTCTACGGATAACCCGGTTGATGTACAACCAGTCTTATTCAAGAACACATCTATAATATTTGCTTGTCTGTACAGTATTTTAAGTTTTATTTAAATTAATCCCTAGTGATTAAACGATTATAAAGTTTTCTTGATATTGCTATTGGATTATTACTTTATAAATGAATAAAATCATGTATGGAATACATTTTCCACTTTGTTGTGTAAATTAATTGTATCTTTTCAGATGAAGTTTTCTTTTCCATTTGTACTTAATGGCACCATGTACCTACAATATATGGAATTTGTATGAGACATCATAAAAATTTCGATGAATTTTCGATAAAAAGATATAACTTTACTGGTAAAATAAATGGAAACATAATATCACGAATCATAATCGTGCAGTTTTTGTAAGAAAAAAATTATGTATTTCATGGAAAAAAGTTTTTTTATTTTTTTTGTTTTTACAGTGAATCCACAACATCAAAAACAGAGTAACTTTCAACGTCCATTTTTAATGGTTAAAGTCAGTACGGAAGTTTACATTTCCTTCCATACATGCAAAGTGAGATAAAATGCAATACGAATTACCTTGTTTTTTCTTTAATATAGAATTAAAAATAATGCAAAACATGTCTACCAACTACAGATAATTACATCCAAAAATGGCGAGGAATTAGCAGACGATCGGGAGGAGCCTTGAGATATTTTACAGCTAGTTAGGGAATATGTATTTGCGTAATCTGACAGCAAAGTTTGCCGCTGCCTGCGCGCATGCGTCGACAAATTCCTATTTCATAAATTTGTTGATGTTTGTTGCTTATATTTAGACGTAGTATTTTCGATACAGGTTATCTTTACAATGAGTTTTACATTAAAAGGGCATTTAAAAATGCACTATTTATATTGTAAAAGGTGCTAACACGATAATATTAACTCAGTTAAGTATGTGATTGTGGTTATACATCAGTAAGAATCATTTTGTGTTGGAACGCTTCACATGGTAACCATGGGAGAGGAACTTGATCCTGTCATCATTCAAAAGACGCAAGAATCACTTGGAAAAATTATTAAGAAACCCACGTTAACCGATAAGTTACTACGGAAACCACCTTTTAAATTTCTTCATGATATAATAAACTCGGTAAGTCACTATTAAAATGTTTTCACTTTATTTCGATTCAGTGTATAGCTACATGTATACATACTACATGTAGTATTGTACAGTAGGCTACATCAAAGAGATGTAATGCCGTGGAAGAGCGTCATGTATGTATCCAATTTTTGCATAGGTTATTAATGCCACTGGATTTCTGCAAGGTGTTTACACAGATGAAGAACTGATCAGTGAAAACATTAAGGAAAGAGAAAGTAAAATTGCATTTTTGCAAAAAGCAATTGATCATGTTGGTGAGTTGAGCTAACTGAACCTGTCGTGTTTTTTTCAACACAAGCCGGTGCAATTCATTGATTTAACTATTTTCATAGCTTCAGTGACTGGAGAACCATTAAAAATTCGTCCTACAAAAACTGTTGCTGGGCATGAAGCAGATAAAACTAATGAGTTTTTACAAGCACTTGCAAAAGCCATTATACTTTCTGTGGGTATATCACTTGATTGTACTAAAATGATATATATAAGCCTCTGCATTTAATCTTTCAAAAATATTTGATATAATTTCAGAACAATAATTCAGTATCTAGCCCAGTTATTAAAAGTAAATCTTCAACTAGAAATTCCACAAAGAAATCAGAAAAAAAAGATGCAAATGAACACAAAAAGCTGGATAATAAAGAAAAACAGCAGGTAAGCTTTTGGGTTGTTGCTAGCCATTACTTAAACGACATTATTTTCTCCAAAGATTTCCATAGGAAATACTGTAAGCCTTGTTATGAGAAGTAAATGTTTATCCGTATACATAATTTAGAAAGCGTCCATGGGTGAATCTCCAAAGGTTTCAAATAAATCGAGGTCTATCGACAAAGCAAAGCAGGATAAAGTATCTAAGCCTGAATCAAAAAAAGTTGAACGGGATCTTGGTAAAAGATCAGAATCCTCTCGAAAACCCGATCCTGAGTCTGGAAAGAAGAAAAGCTCAACCAAATCCTCTAGTCATAGCAAAGATAGCAAAGTCATTGAGAAGGAGAAAATCAAAAATAATGAAAGCAATGAAAAAGAAAGAAGCAAAAGTAGAGAAAGGCAGCAAAATAAAACTAAAAGTAAATCAACGATCGTGGAAGACAAAAACAAGATTCGTAGAGAGAGCAAAGATGTTGGAAGAAGTAGCGACAGAAGTACCGCAAAAGACTCAAAAAAAATAAGCACGCGAAGTTCGTCTGATAAAAAAGGGAAATCTTCTGCTTCGCCTGACAAAAGCCCAGAGAAGAAAGTTGAGGAGGTAGATGAAGAAATTAACAACTTGCAACAGGTATTATTTTTTCTGCAAAAGCCTTTTACCAAAATTAAGTAAGTTTTTGCTTAAACTTAAGCAAATATATGACAACTTCTTTTAGGTAAATGGTAGCTTAGAAACTGAAGCATTGTTATTGGGATCTGAGCCATTAACCAATGGAGATGGAGAAGCCACAGCATCTGAAATGATTCAGCAGACGTCAACTGGGATGCCTGCGAACATTCGTACGTTATCTGGGCGTCCTCCTACAGGACTCCCACCTCATTCCAAAAACATTGAAGAATCTGCACCAGCTTTTGGTAAGGGCATCATAAAATCTCAAAAAAAGAAAGTGATTTTGGTTGTTAAATTTTTAAATTTCACTCTGAGAAAACTTGCTAAGATAGCATGTCTTGAATTTGTATGTTTTAATGCAAGAAGAAATATAAATAATATTTTGGAAGTTTGTGGGACAATATGTTATTATGCTTTAAAATAGTATTTTAATTATAGTGAATGTGATTAACATCATTGAAACTGATGTATTTTGGGTATATTTTAAGCTGAAGAACCAATGACAATAGCTCCAACTCAGATGGGGCAAGTTAATGATCCAGAAAAAGACAAGAGGCCCTCTACAAGCACTATTCGAAGGTTGATGTATTTCCAACGTGCAGTTGCACTGTATCTTTGCTAAATAGCCATTCAGAAGAGAGTAAGCAACATTCCTATTTTACATGTAATTGTTTCTTTTATCATTTTATGAAGATCATCAGCCAGACCTCCTACTGCTAGACCAGCAGCTCCACGGGTAAGGGTAGTAGATGCTGCTCCAGAGGATACTCCAAGGTATTTATATTTCAAATCATTGATTTAATGCCAGTTGTTGATGTAATTTATCTTATTTGTTGTATCTTTGATAGCCAAGAATCTGCAAAACCAGTGTCAAACATTATCATAGATGGTGCAGCTGCGCCTGAAAATGACGATGATGATGGCTTTGTCATAGAAGAACCTGCTGCTCCTGAATCATCAGAAGACATTCTAGTAATTTACCTGTTCTATTTTCATAACTTTAAAAAAAGAAGATAGCATGTATGAAATATTTTTGTAGATTTTTAATCATGAATTGTTTAAGTTGCCTCTTTAAAATTAAGATCTCAATCAGTGTTCAGGTGTTATAAGCTTTGTTCAGTAGGGAACATTGAGGAAATTAAACTTATCAGCCATAACAGACATTTACTGTTAAACATTATTGAATTGAAGTACAACCGAAGCTTTTCCTTTCACTGCAAGTTTTGCCTAGCAGGAAAAGAGATTGACTTTGTATTCATTGACTGCCAAAGCATTTGATACTGTTCCTCACCAACAAACTACTGCAAAAATTAAAAACTTTGGCCTTAATGAACACATTCTGTTGTGGATCAAATCCTTTTTGTCTAATCGTAGACAAAAGGTTGTTATAGATGGGAAAGAATCTAGTTGGGTCAATGTACAATCTGGGGTACCGCAGGGCAGTGTCTTAGGTTCTCTACTGTTCCTGTTGTTTATTAACGATTTGCCGAATCTTCTTTCTTGTTATTCCAAATTTTTTGTCGATGATTCTTCACTATATGACGAGGCAAGAGTTGGAGATCCATGTAGATTGCATAGGGACCTTGCCATCTTATCCAACTGGTGCGATACGTGGCAGCTTAAGCTCAATAAGGAGAAGTGTTTTGTCATGAGGATCTTCCATAAAAGGGCTAAAACCACACCTGACTACAATCTAGGTGGTGTTCCTTTAAATGTTGTTTCGAGTGTAAAGTACCTCGGCATCACGGACAAAATGTGCTGGGTTTCGCATATTAACAAAATTACTAGCATAGAAAATCAACGCCTTAAATTTGTCCAAAGAATCTTCAGAAATTGTCCTCAAAATGTTAAAGAAATAGGTATCCAATTTCTTTAACATTTTGAATCCTATTTGGAATCCCTACAGGGTGGGTAGAGCCCAGGAACTTAAAATGGTGCAGCGGAGAGCTGCTAGATATGTCACAGGTAAACACCAGCAAGACGAGATCATTACACAATTGATTGAGAGTCTCCAGTGGGATTCATTGCGATTAAGACGGAAGGTTCAATGCATGGGCCTGTTTGAAAAATTTAACTTGTCTGGAAATTCAAGTACGGTGGAGGAAGTCTTTAAACGAAACCACCGAGGTGGTAGAATCTGTCATTCCAATCCACTTATGGAACTCCGAGCCCATTCGGATCCATACTATTGGTCTTATTTCTTGCATGCCATTAGACGTTGGAACTCTTCCAAAAGATAGCCTTAATTAAGCTTCACGAAATTTAATTTTGCAATGTTGTTGGGGTCCACCCTAATGCGGTGGTAACTACTGAATAAATTTTGTTGATGGATTACATCTCCCCTACCACGTAGTATTCATTTACTGATAGTATGGTACTGAGTTGAATTGAATTGAATATTACTATTTCACATCTTCCAACAATGTATGAAGCCCGAATATGACAAAACATTGTTTACTGAAAATACAGAATTAGCCATTTTCTTGAAAATATACCAGAATTTTTTTAAAACTTGTATTCCAGGTCAAAAATGGTACAACTGTAAAGGATCTGGAAGGAAAGACTCATGGTAGGATTTTCATAATATAGGATCTATATTTATTTGCCTGAATTTTTTATGCAAGATATATAATAGGTTTTTTTTAGGGAGTCTCGTAACACAAATAATTGCAACATCTAAAGATCTGGAAAATGGCAGTCGACGCCCTGGAACAGGATTCAAGCGCACAGAAGTGGTAATGGCAGTCACAAAGCTTTCTTATTTAGACATATTTCACACTATGTATATTTGTTAATGACAACTTTCATTATGTTCTTCAGGACAAATCTTTATTGTCTGATTCATCCAGAAGGAAAGATCGAGAATTGTTTGCACGAGAAATGGATAAATTAAGGGAAAGTGTACAAACCTTGACCAAAAGTGCTAACCCTTTAGGAAAATTAATAGATTACCTTCAAGAGGATGTGGATACAATGTTTAGGGAGTTTGAGATGTGGAGTGCTGAAAGAAGAAGACATGAGATTGCTCTGCAGAAGGAAGAAAGGTAAACATTCAGTTTGTTCATGATTCATAATATTATAGACAGGGTTGCCACTGACCTGCAAAGTCAGGCAACTTTGTCAAAATTTAAAGAAAAGTCAGGCAAAGTCAGGTTGAGG
>JAQGAO010002077.1:0-21085 GCA_034697705.1 Ommatoiulus sabulosus | reverse complement strand
AATTCAGTGAAGTATGCACCATTTCCGAGCCGAACGGAACGGGTGCAGAAACGTGCACCCGGTGTGCACCGGTGTGCCCAGTCGAATTCGCCATTTCAGTATATGGACTAAACTGTAACTTTGGCTGACCTTTTCAAAGGTCAGCAAGCAGGCAAGACGAGCTCATTGCGCAATATGCAAATGCACAAATTTGACCCATAAGGTCACAAATTCAACGTTGGAGACTGTTGAACACCTTCGGGACAAGTGCTCAATTCCGAATTCGGCTATTCGGTTTCAATTTGTAAGCTGATTCGAGTTCGTAAATCCGCGTGTGACTACCAGACGCTGTTCGTACTCTCGTTAATCGATGACCGGCTGGATGTATTTCCTCGTAATGGCTGCGAACCGAGGCTTCCGAATGACTTTTAAGGAGCTGGAGAGTGGATTGAGCTGAGTTCACCAATCATTGGCCCGTCCATGCTGCGCACGTCTTCCTGCCCATTGCCCGCTGCCAACTTGATCAATTAATAATGTTGGTGCCCATCGCAGGTAATTTGTTGCCCCATTCGAAAGCAAGAGGGTGGCAGGAGGCCAGTGATTGATAAATGCATTCGGAGCCTATTATAGTGCTTGTTACCGCAGTGAAACTATAGGTCCTATAGTTGGCGCTGCAAGACGACTTAATCAAAACGACCTAATTAAAGCTGAATGAGAAAATTGGGTGGGAACGGATCTTCCAAGGAGGGATGATTATCGAGAAATCTCGGGGCATTCAACGACATAAAAAGAAAGCTTCTCACTGACCAGGCTTCATTTCGGGCTTCGTTTGACGCTGATTAATCTCTGGTTTCTCGGCCTCTTTAGAACCGGCATTAGCCTGCTGGCAATTAAAAATATTTCTGCACGATCCAGTAAGTCCTTGTTAGCTTTTGCAAAAACAACGCCTCTGATGCACGCCATCGAAGAAAATGCGGAAAGCTCTTCGTGCTTTTGTCAGTTACTATTACAATTAGTATTGGGGCGATACGATCTGATGAAATGGCATGCGCTCTGTTGAGAAATGTTGTGGAATGCTTTTAGAATTGTAGTATTTTGTTACTTTAAACTTTGCATTGTAATGGAAGCTAAATCCACACTATAGAAAACAGAAATTTCTTGTTGTTAATTCCTGCTATTTGTTTCTGGAAACAAACTTGTGCAAATTATGTAATGTTTCTAGAAATATAAACGTGTGCAAATACCTTAAATGTAATGTTTGTGGAACATGTAAATTACATAAATGTAATGTTTCTGGAAATATAAACTTGCGTAAATGGCATAAATGTAATGTTTCTGGAACATGTAAATTAGATAAATTTAATGTTTCTGGAAATTTAAACTTGTGTAAATAACATAAATGCAATGTTTCTGGAAATATAAACTTATGTAAATTACATAAATTTGTTTTGTTCCTGGAAATTACTTTTGTAAATTACATACATGTAAATTTGTTTTGTTTTGTTTCTGGCAACAAACATACTGTTTGTTTATGGTTCCAGAAACATACGTCAACACAACAATTCCAGTGTGGACGTAGGTAACATAGCAACTTGAAAAATATAACGAAGAGTGAAATACTCAAGTTTGATTTTTTATTCATTTTTTTTTTTTAGAAAAGCTTTTTTGAAGAATGAACAAAATGCACCATTACTTGATATTTAAGGTAAGAAATAAGTTTTTAACTTTTTTGGATTTCATTAAACGTTCTGAAAATTAATAAATTGCCGGAACATCAGCTTTTCCACGTTTATAACACCCACAACAAAAACTCGAAACATTGAAGACAGACCTTTCTGTAAGAACATTATGCGTCTCTCTTTATTATCTCTAATAATAACCCCCTCTAACATACCCTGTTTACGAATCTCTGTAAAATGCTGTTCAACCCAACATACGCTCGTTTGCACGTATACATTAATTTTGTTTTAACATACCCTTGTTTGTTTTTCTGCTTCCCGATTAAGTTTCTTGAGATTGTTTTCAAATTTTAAGCATAATGAGATTTGGAAATGGTTCTCCCCGTTGAATCTTCATTTCTTTGGCGGTCTGCTCCGAAAAGGAAGCCTTACGATGCTGCAGTTCCCCCAAGGGACTAAATTAAAAACAAGCCATTAATGCAAATTCTTCATGAATTGCTTCCATTATTCTAGTAATAACACGAATAACATAAAAGCCCGTCGTGTACAATGTATCCCATTGTACGCATGTTGTAAACTTATATCGCAAATTTCAAATGCATCGAATCATTGCACATTTTTTGAGAAATAATCAGTTTCTACGTAGACCTAAATGGCAGCATAAGCATAGAGATTAACTTCATGCTGCGCGTTAAAAACATCAAATGATGAAAGAAAAATGCAACTCCTCGCAATCATCTTTGCTAATTTATTTATAGAATTTCACGCGGTAATATTTGTTTATTTAGTATCGCACTTTTGCAATATGCAATGTATATGCTGTGAGCTCGACAGATTGTACACGTAAAACAGTGCAAATTGAAGTATTTATTACATGCATCATAATATGAAGCAGCATGTTCAACTGTCATTTCACAGATAAAAATTGTTGAGATTGACTATTAAGTAATGTGGAGTACATTTTTATATCCAAAACATATTGAATACAAATGTACATAAATATACGACTATTATTCAACAGAAACATTTTCAGTTTCGTGAAAATGTTGCCCAGACACGTTTCCGGACATCTGTAAATAAAAGATGTTCCGGAAACATTGTGTGCACATCAAGGAAACAATTTCATTTGCAATAAAATGGAGGACACCGGGTCTTCCACACCCTAGACCGACGACAGCACCCATTTTGCTCCCTTGGTAGAATGCTTCGGAAACATTTTTCAATTTGACCTGGACCGACGCCGGATGATCTATTCACGGAAACATGGATTAGAGAAACGGTTTGCACTAAAAATACTTTGCTAGATCTGTTTCCTAAAAATATTTTGTGAATCGTAAGGTTAGGTAACTTACTTAATGTGTACTTTTTCCATATTAATAGTAAATTTTCCTAAATCATTTTCCAGGGAAATTTGTGATATAAATAAAAGTTGAGATAAAGCTATACAAATATATTAGTAAAGTATTATATTTTTTGTTCAAAAACCAACTTGTATCTCAAGATGTTTAATAACTTGATGCTGCCCTTAAAGCAGGCAATCACTGCCAACATGCTTCTGCACATCTGCGCTGAAAGATGTTTCGGAAACATTGTGTTCCACCAACGAAACAATTTCACTTAAAAACAAAATATAGGATAGTGTCGTCCCACACCTTAGGTAGAAGACAGCACCCATTTGACTTTTGGATGTCAAATTTTTCGGAGGCCAGAATGTTTCGGAAACATTTTTTTCTTTTTAGAGGGACCGACACGGAATGGGCGGAAACAAGCCACGAAACAGTGTTTTGTAACAGAAATGTTTCGCCCAATCTGTTTCCTAGAACATTGTTGTAATCTGTTGCTCAAATACTATTTCGAAGCAATATCTTTTTGGTCTGGACTAGGCATTATGCATTCTAATAAATCGAGCATGTCGATATGTGTCACATCAGTTAGTGTTTAACTACTTTTAATGCGTCACGTGTAAGGTAATTTGCTGTTATTTACACGTCTTGCGATTGGAATTCACCGAGGTGCATATTTCTTTAATTTTATTTTGATGTTCAGATAATAGTTTTAAGATGCCCTATAATAACATCTTCCCCTATAAATAGCTCGTTTGATATAAAACGTCCGCCAACGACGTAGCCTTAATCACGGTCTGTTAGCCCGAGAATTCCCTAGGAGGATGTTCGTTATTACTCTTTTGCTTCAATAAACTTGTTGACAAAAATTGCGGAAGCATTTACTGACGAAATTAACGTCAAAGCCTCGCGACGATTTCCAGAAATTGGATTTATCCACTTAGTTTTTTTTTTCTACAGTGCCAGCTTGTGGCGCTGGAGAGACTAAATGTCACGTGAGTAGCAGTGTCGCAGGAAAGCATGAACCTAAAAGTAATTAAGGATGGAAAGCAAAAGACAAATCTTCGATTTCTGTTTTTTATTACATTAATTATTAAGAAATTAGTCGTTGCACTTTTGTTCTTGAGCTAATTCCTGAGCGAGTGTTTCGTTCCATAATTTAAATGAACCAATCAGACGTCATGGCACAGTGTTTAACCAGCCACGAATCAGGATGAGTTTTGGTAAATCTTCTCGACAGGTCGCTGGATTTCCCGGCTGGGACTGGAGTTTTCCACTAAGAAAAATCTCCTGTTCTTTAACTGAAATATTCCCTGGAGTGGGAAACGGACGCTCCAGAAATCAATAAAAAGGCCGCGAGGAATTTACTTTCTACGGTTCTTCCCCTGCAATCACGGTCTTTTTTCCCCGACGTGATGTTCTGTACGTGGGGGCGTCTCATCACCACCTACCTACCCTCAGGTTTGAAACCTGACGATTTTTTCTTCACTTAAGTGACCGTTAAACTGCAAAGCCTGTCTTATTGTGTCACCACCGTGTCTAACAATAGATCTTTTAAGTATTTGAAATTTTCCACAAAAGAGCTTGGAAATTTCTGCCTTCTACGAGGGACAAAATTGAATAAAAAAAACCTGAAGGAAAGTGTCTTACAAATGGGAGCTCAAGTTCGCCTTATTGCATAACAAGATTTTCATATCTCCCTGGCTGCGTTTGAAATAAATGCGGCAAACGTGTTGGAAATGCTTTTTTATTCCTACTCATACATTCTAAAAATAAAATGTAAACATTGCACCATATTCTAATTCACAAATCGTTCACCAGAAAAAGACATACTGCGTGTATCTTGAAATGGCATAACCTCATACGTTTCTATTCTGAAAAGAATTGTGGCAACTTGTTGTGCAAGACCCTGATTCTGCTTCTTGAAATTTTTAAGAAAAGAGTGTGGCAGGGTATGGTGTTGCTTGAATATAAGCTTGTTCCGTAAAAATCAGAATTGCTCTCAAAATGTCGTTTTTTACGTGTTTTGTTGGAACATTTCCACGAGTTATTTACTTTCTTATCAGTAAATAAAACAGTTGTTAACAAAAATAGCTCTATGCAAAGTAAACTACTCTTCGAAATGTCATTCCTGCAAAGTTGAGTAAATACGTCTTCCCAATCTTTCACAAAAATTTCCAAGTCTTGCTTTCACCGTCTTTAGTCTATGTTTTTACGTGCATGTTGCACTATTTATTTCTCCGATTTATGCATATATTCGAGCAAATCCTTGAGCAACTTGTTGAATTCATTCCATTTGCTATGTTTGCTGGAGTCTTATTTGCAATGTTTTCTCAATTGCTCGCAAGAAACATGCAATGTCCTCGAATATGACTTTTACGAAGATATCGAACGTAAAGCATTACCAACCTAATGCATTCATAAACATCCCCAGAAACAAATCTGGTTCGCCAAAAAGTAAAGCAAATGCGGTTGCTCCAACTCTTTCCTCAAAAGCACATGCTTTTATAATGACGCACTTTCCTTTCAGCGTCTTTCTAAGAGCACGCGGCAGTTGTTGTCCTATTCCTAATTTGACATGTTTTTGTTCCTCTTAATTCCCCGGGAACTTTTAAATTCCCGGAGTCGTTGCTCGACACCGAGTTTGTTTGTAGCGAGTAAAAATCATGGTCCTCTGAGGAATCGCGCGACATTGATTTATACTGATTTTGCAACGCTTTATTTGCATAAGGTATTTTCTAGTAAAAGTGCTCCAGCTCCTTTATTGGAGAGTGCATTCCCAATCTGCATCCTTGTGTTTCTTGAGGTGTTATCGTTTCCTAGTAACGTTCACACATCGATGAATTATCTGCGTGGATGTCACTATCAGTACATATGCACGCACGCACTTTTTCCCATGGCCCAGACTTTGAACAATGCTCGCTGGGAGTTTGACGGTTTTTGTTTTTTGCATGATGCAAATGAAAAACTATGCCTCGGGGATATAATATCCAGCATATAATGTTTAGATTATAATATTACATTCTCCCGACGCGATACGAGGATGCCAAAGACAACAATAACATCTGCAAGTGGGCTGCAACTTCGCGCTGCGTGGATAAGCTACGACATTGTCAAAAGCAAATGACGAGTGCATTCAGAAATTTGGAGCTAAGGATTTGGATGTCGTCTGCTTATCGTACTTCCATACGAATTCCTGAACGGAAATTTTAGAGATAAGCTGTTGGTACGAGCTGTATCACTGAGATGCGGCGAGGTCCTGTAATCCAAAGTTCTCCTCCGTTGAGTTGGTGAATTAAACAGATGGATTTGAAAAATATAAACTTTTAGGGAACTGGTCGCTAATAAAATTTGAATGAAAGCAAAACAAATAGTCGTGGAATTTGTGGCTGTGGAATTATATTGACTCACTCCTAGATTTTGATAGTTTTATTTAACTCCTATTTGTTTAGGGAAAATATTGCATATACGTTTTGGTATTGATGAAGTAGCCTACTAGGCCCTGATGATATTAAATAGAAATGCATTTGAAAACATGTGTAGATTGAAACACATTCAATGCATTTTGAATTAAACTTTACGTTATTAAAATTCATCTTGAAATGCATTTTAAAAATGTACATTGTAGTTTGAAATGCGTTATCTAAATGTATTTTGAAATGTGTTTTCAAAATGTATTCTGAAATGCGTTATCAAAATGTTTTCTGAAATGCACTTTGAAAATATACAGTATTTCTGTCATTATATTCCCGTCAATCTTCATTTCATCATATTCTCGTCAACGCATTTTAAAATGCATTTTAGAAAGCGTTTTTCAAAATGTTTCTCAAAACTCATTTCAAAATGTATTGTGAAAACGCATTTCAAGATGCATTTTGGAAACGCATTTGAAGATGCATTTTGAAAACGCATTTTTCCAAATAACTGATGTTAGTTCTACAAAAACGACACGTTTACACGACGTCATTGCCACGTGATACCCGTTTTTTAAACGGAATATGCAAACTCTTCAATGTAAGGCATTATTAGATGAACTCGTTCGGGTTCTTGTTTTAAGTCAGGTCTCCTTCTGCATTTTCGTGGTCCTTGAACGAGGATTAAATCCGACATCATTCCGATTCCAGGCTTTCCAAGAGAAATCCAGCGTTTGCATGGCAACGTGATGCAAGTTTCTCGGCCCAAATTGTGCAGTTTTAGGAAGAATTACGTGGAAATAAAAGGCGAAGGCGGTTATGTCTAAAACGCACTTTCCCTGGCGGTATAAAAATGCCGTTAAACGAAAATTCACTTTTAAGTCGCTATCTCATCCATTGGAAGATGGCGGAGCTATAGCGTCCTTAGCATGAAACGCGTTTAGTTTAGCGCACCTTTGGGAACGATTCACTCTGACATTCAGTGGAGTGAAGAGGCCTAGCAACGTTCAAAACGATGCTCTATATAGCGCTTCCAACGAATTAAACCTGATCACCTATGTAATTCGTGGCGTTAAACATCGTTGGACACAAATGAATGGTCAATCTGTGCGCTGTACATTAGCATCGGCAAGTTAGACGTGCTGAGAACCTGGATTTCAATCAGCCTAAAATCAACCGTATCAAAATAATGGAGCGGAGATTACGCGCCATGATAGCCGTTAAAATCGTTGGTTTAGCCAAATTTGGCAAGAAGATGAGTTGGAAAAAGCAAGTTGGTAACCTAAAAGTAACGCGCTGAAGAATTTACGGTGTATATCGTTTGCAGAAAAATATCTATTTAGTTTAGAGATCTTGCAGTCTCAGCATCAACAAACGAAGCAAATTAGCTTAAATGGCATATCACGTCATGTACAAGTTGAGCTATACCCCTAGTACGAAATTCTGTAAACGGAAATGCTTCGAAATTGGAAATGTTTTCAGCGCTGATATGTCGCATCCTCACTCGCTTCAAAAATGCCACAACTGAAAAGTCTTCAATTTCCAGTTTACGTTTAATACTTAAACCGGAAATAGGCGAATTTGAAAATTACCTTCCACTGTATAGTAGGGTAAAATGAGGCTGGCGTGGGAAAATCTCTTTATCTGCAAAGGCACTTGGATGCCCTCTCTGTGTGGTGTAAAAGCTGGCAGCTTAAAATCAACAAGAATAAATGTTGGATCATGCGGATTTTCCGTAAAAGAGTCAGGGTAGTTCCGGACTAAGTCTGGAAGGTTTGCCCTTAGTTACAAGTGGTCACCTTAGCTCAGTGAAATAGCTGGGGGTTACCTTAACTGATGATGTGTCTTGGAATATACACGTGCGGAAAATCACTGGTGTTGCAAACCATCGTCTAAGATTTGTTCAGCGAGTGTTCAGCGAATGTCTTAAAAACGGTAAGGATGCTGGATATAAGACATTGGTACGCCCTCTTGTGGAATACTGCTGCCCTATTTGGAATCCTTTTAGAATCGGACTTGTGCAGGAAGTGTGGTGCCATGGTAGAAGTTATCTTTCTAACCCACTGAAGGAGCACCGTGCTCGTACAGATACTTCCTATTGGTCGTTTTTTCCACGTGTAATTCGAAATTGGAATGGATTATCTAAAGATAGCCATATACTAAGGAAAATCCAATTTAATTGACGCTGTTGGGGGTCTTCGGATTTTTAGTCTAATTTTGCATACCTGTATGTAACACATCCCCCCTTTCCCCCTGCCACATGGCGCTGTATGTGCTGACTACATGTAGGGTATTTATTTGAATTGAATTTAATGGACATATTTTAATTATTTTAACATTGTGTCGGAAAAATTACGGTAGGCTAATGTCACTTCATGGGTGTGACTGAAATATACCTCAAGTGGAAATTCCTCAACTGTTCCTCGTGGTTCAATGTAAGCAGACTTTGCTTCATGTACAAAATTGTTCAATGAATTGCATAAACCTACATCGTGTTGTTTAAACGCATTTTTGGAAATGGACTTTTACAATTGCATTCTCGTCAATTTATTTTAAAATGTATTCTCAATATTGCATTTTAAGTGTATTTTGAAATGCCTTTTAACAACACAAAATATATTACGAAATTTGTGACAATCTCTACATGCCGTCAAATGCATTTCGTTTCAATGTGCGAAATTACCTTTAGACTACATGTACGCTCGTATGTGTTTAAGGTATGAGTGGAACATAAATTTCGTGTTTAGTCTTAGGTCACATCGTTAAGATGTCTCATTATGTATACGTGCAAATATTCCAAAATCCGAACACTCCCATAGTGTCGAGTATTGCGGCTAAAGAGTATACTCAACCTTTTAAGGTATTAAGCGCGATATAGACATGTTTAGGATGACCTAGTGATCCATAATGCACGCTTTATGTTTTCATATACGAAATCCACAGCATGTTAAATGTTTCAACAGCTGTCTTTCCCCACTTTCAGGAGGTAATATATTGCACGTTGACTGGAATTTTATCAGCGATTTAACGCTTATAACACACTGAAACCGTAATCGACCGTCATATCTTTTTCGAGTTATGTTTAAGACGTACCTCCGACACTCCTCGGAAACTTCCAAAATCCCCGAATTGAAGCACGTGGCCGAGCATCCTGCAGTTAAGTGGGGTAATCATGCGCGCATCTCCAAATCCAATTTGATTTTCGTTCAATTTGAATTTCCTTTATCTCGGATCTTGCCATCTTAATTTCATTTGTCTATAAATCGTAATGCAATTTTCCGTCTGGATAATGAGGGGAAAGCGTGTTTAAAGTGCGTCGTTTCGACTCGGAACTTCGAAATTCAGGCGGGAGAAAGTTAAGATTTCATTAGTGGAGTCACGCACCCGCCATGTGCTCTATCAATTTTGTTATAATAATTTTATCCGTGATTTAATTACGCCGCAGGATGATGGCATTTTTTTGTTACCTTTTTTTCTCTCTCAAATCAATGCGCGACTACATGTGCAACGGCTAATGCTTTCGTTATACGTTTCGTATCGATTTTTTGGACATATTTCGTCTTAAGCCATGGCAGCCAACGAGGCTGGATCACCGTTATAAGTGATAAAAAAAGATGGGGGTAATAACATTTTATTATTGGGTGTACCTTATAAATATGAACGGGGTATTCCTGCGAATGCACACTTCTTCCCTTTTAACCAGCTATGCGAACCGACTTAACGCGGAATTAAGATTCCGAACGCTCCGTGCATTTAGCGCAGATGCGGATGATTGGATCGAAGAAACGAGGCGTTAACAGTCCCCTGAAAACTTAGCGTTAATGAAGTCGTTATTAGTAAGGGTGCTCAGACAAAAGCCGCAGTTTGGAAGTCACTCGGGCGAAAGGAATGCGCTTTTTTTTCAAAACAGCTTTGAAATTGAGTTAATTTTCTAAACCGGTTAAGTGTGTGAGTGTTGCACACGGAACTTCACTGCTGCCAAAGTACGATTCGTAAAGTTTGTATGAGTACTCCTGGCGAGATCGTCGCGGAAGGGTGAGATCACAAAGAATGCTTATCTTTCGACGTGCTTCTTTCCGTTTCTTTCGTGCTTGTTTTCAGCTTCTTTTTTCCAGCTTTGGAACGCACAATGAACGCTGATATCAGCTTGATATATAGTCAGTGTGCTTGGTGGCGCCACTGCATGCGTTATGCTAGGTGAAACATTCCGCGTAAAACCTTCCACATGGCGCATAATAATATAATGAGTGCGTGACACGTTTTTACGGTACATAGGCGGCATACAATCGATGGCTACACTTTTGACCAATAGTAATGTGTGCCACTCTGTGTCTTATAAATCTGCTTTCAGATTTTTCAGAAATTTTTCAGATTTTTCAGATCTGAGCTTATCAGCGCTTCTTGTAAGTTTAGCCTGGCTCGGCTATAAGCTTTCTTTGTGAGCGCCCTCATTTAAAACGCATGCCGCATTCTTATCCCGCTTGGAGGCGCTAGTGTACGCCGAGTGGTAAGGGCCTGCAATAAGCATTCCGTGTGTTCTCACCCGAATTGGGGAAAATGTTGCGGAGGAGGAACTGAAAATAGAGACTAATGAGGCGTTAACAGTCTCTTGGAAACTTAGCGTCAATGAAGCCTTTGTTAATTAGTAGGGTTGCTCAGACAAAAACTGAATTTTGGCAGTTTGGAAGTCACGTGTGCGAAAGGAATGCGGGCATTGGTTCTAAAACAGCATTGAACTCGAATGGATTATCTAAACCGGTTAGCGCGTGGGTGTTGCACACGCGGCTGCACGACTGCCGTAGTACCATTCGCAAAGTTTGTGTCTGAGGGTCTCTAGTATGATCTGCGCCGTCGCGGAATAGATGCAAATATTGCAAAGGAGGAACTGAAAATCAGAATTAACGAGGCGTTAGTAATATCCTGGAAAATTTAACGTTAATGAAGCTATTTTTAGTCGGGGCGCTCAGGCAGAATAGCATGTTGGCAGTCGGGAAGTCAGGTGTGCGAAAGGAATGCGTGCAATGGTTCGAAAACAGCGTTAACTATGGGTGGAATTTCTAAACCGGTTAGCGTGTGGATGTTGTACACGGGCCATCACGACTTTTCGCAGTACGATTGGTAATGTTTCTGTTTGAGTGACCCTAGCATGATCTGCGCCGTCACGGAATTGGGGATAATGTGGTGAAGGATGGTAAATAACGAGGCGAGGACAACGGTTTTAATTTCACTTGCCCGGAGCCTATAAATGCGGCGTATTTGAATAACTCGTAAATTTCGGTAATTAGCTAATGACTATACAGCACCTCCTTTTAGCGTCAAGTATGCAAATACGGCATCCTTGGAGCAAAGCTGCAATTTAGGAAACATATCCAAAATGTTTTTTTTAATGATGATTTCATGGTTACGTTTAATTTTCCAACACCGCGACGCAATTGGCGGCAAATTATAGAAATGGATTTTTGTCAGCGAGGGGCAATTAAGACTTGAAAAGACAAACATAAGTCTGAATAAAAATCGTTTGGATTTGCCAATTAGGCTTCAGTCATTATGCCCGAATTTAACGAGGGTAGGAGCATTCTCTTACGTTTTAATTACTATTGATCCGCTGCTCAGTGAGCATGGAAGGATCAGCGCAGATAGCAATTTACGAGTTAAGAACAAAACGAAATTATTTATGAGCGAGTATTTTATTAACTCCGAGTGCCACAAAAGAGCAGCTGAAGATTAACAGCCGAGGATGTAACGTGCATTTCTTAATAAACTAGTTCGATTAATGGGAGGGTGCATGGCGATCGATCGCAATTCAATCTGTGACTTTTTATAGGGTATAGTCTGTAATTTTTTGGTTGTATTTCGTCCACCCTTTCAGACGCCCACGCGGTGATGTACCTAATAACTGCGATGGAAATGATGTGTGTGAAGTACTTTTCATTTATATTTTCCGCAGTTTTTTTTTACGAGGCTTCGGAAAATTGCATTTGCTCCTGTATTTTTTTAGAAGATAACTTCCACTTTGCATAATGCGCCAGAAAACGTAAAACTCTTAAGGCTCGATTAAAGTAGGATTGCGAGAGAAGATTATAGTTTTTAAGCGGGAACTTTCCCCGATTCCAGATCCGACCAGCTAGAGTATAAGTACATTGTACATACATTATATGTATATACTTGATTTAAAACTGTGCTTTCGGATTACGCCGGAAGACCGGAAAAAAAAGTTTTTGGATTGTTGGTTTAGTGTTGCATTTCTGCTTTTCGACCTGTCACGTGGTGGTTTGCTTTTAAAGCAAAGTTTGCATCCATATCTATAGGCAAGTATGGAGTTTGCTCTCCCCAATTAATTCTTATACTGTACATTTCTCATAACTTGAAACCAATAATGTGACTGCTCTTTAGAATATCTGGTGCGGCCAGAATCAGCATGAATGGCTTACATTAACTTTACTACCATTTTCATTATCACTTAATTTACAGCATTTACTTTTATTTTCATTTTTCTAAACCTTTTTGGCCACACTTAAGGTATACTGATCGCCCTGAAAGCAAATTGTATTGCATGCACGTACAGTAGTGAAACGGCTGCACGTAGAGCGGCACATTATAAGCATTGGTCCATTTACGTTAACATCCTGGTCACTTGCTCGCACTCATTCAGCGAAATCATCAATAAGTTGAATTCAGTATTTCAAATTTTTCGTAAAGCTACGTCCACACTGGAGGAAATATAGAGGAACTTTTTGTTGCTAATTCTGCCAGTGGTTTCAGAAATTGTTTAAAAATATTTTTACATACATTGTTAAATAAATTGTTTACGTAAATTGCTACCTAAATTGTCACATAAATTACTTACATTAAATGTTACCTAAATTGTTTACATAAATTGTTCTCAAAATTGTTTAAATGAATTGTTATCCAGATTGTTCACATAATTTGTTACCTAAATTGCTTACATAATTTGTTACCCAAATTGCTCACATAATTTGTTACCCAGAATTTTCACATAAATTGTAATCCAGACTGTGTATACATAAATTGTTACCTAGATTATTTACATAAATTGTTACCCAGATTGACTAAATTGTTACCTAGATTGTTTACATAAATTGTTACCTAGATTGTTTACATAAATTGTTACCTAGATCGTTTACATAAATTATTAACTGGATTGTTTACATAAATTGTTAACTAGATTGTTTACAAAATTTTTACCTAGATTGTTTACATAAATTGTTACCTAGATTATTTACATAAATTGTTACTTAGATTGTTTACATAAATTGTTACCTAGATTGTTTAAATAAATTGTTACCTAGATTGTTTACATAAATTGTTACTTAGATTGTTTACATAAATTGTTACTTAGATTGTTTACATAAATTGTTCCCTAGATTATTTTTATAATTTGTTACCTAAATTGTTTACATAAGTTTGTTTCCAGAACCAACTGGTGACCATTAACAAAAGAAAGTTTTTCTGTTTCTTCCGGTGTGGACGTACAAGTATAGCTTAAGATTTAGAGGCATTTTCTTCGCACCATACCTGAAGCCTCGATCTTGAGCAGCGTGAACATGTCACACGCTGGGTTTCCCAATAACAAAGAACGAAAGCAACGCCCCACGCGTGAGTTTTGTCCTTGTAGTCGGGTTTTTGGATGTTCTACCAAGCGAGAGCCGTACCTTTGTTGGATCGCTTCGACTCGTCAGGGGGTCCCATTGTTTCGTGTGTCTTTGTTTGGACTGCTAAGCAATTGCTTTGTCTAATGAGGAAAAAGCACTTGAGGGTCACTAGCAGCAGCGCTAGTTTTTAAGTGTCCTTCTTGAGAAAAAAACCTTTGAAGCCTTCGAAGCTCTCCGGTCTGGAGCCTGTTGAGGAAGCCTTCAGAAGTGGCTGGCTTTTGAACGAAATCAACTCTTCGCGAGCGCTATTCACAGTTTTAAATAAGTTGGAGAAAAAAAAGAGTAAAGCATCTGCATAAGCTTTTCATAAAGTAGGAATTTTCTCGTTGTCGATTTATCGATCCCTTAAGCCCAACTACCAGCTTTATCTGAGCATCTTATTATTCCCACAGATGAAAGCTGGGGAAAAAAGCCGCGTATTTGCATTAAACGCACTCTAATTAATGGATGTTAAATAGAAATTGTTTATTTGCCTTATTTAATCTCGCGCAGACTTCATATTTGCAAAGACTGCTCGATGCGCTGGAAACGGAAATTCTGAGTATTCCTAATTTAAAATGTTTAGAATTGTTCCTGATTTTTTTTCGTGTTATTGCTGCCTCAAGAGGTTTCTTAATTTCGATGGAAGTCGTGGAAGAACTGCTCTAAGTTTTTTTTTCAACACACCGTGTAATCGATATTCCCTTCGTATAAGTAGTTTTTAATGGCAGATAGACACGCAACAAGATGCTTTTTATTAGGCCGCTTGTAAATGAATGAAATAAATCGCACGTTCATGGGAAATATGGAAAAAAAAATCCACTGCTGGCTCCCTTTATTTGATCGTTCCCTTTATTTGATCGTTGAAAGACGAGAGGCAGCCTGAAGTCGGTTCACGTTTTAAGGTGCAGGGACAAAAAAAGTTATTGAAATGTATAAGTTGTTATATTTGCATATGAAATGCATCCCCTCCTTTTTTACGGCAATTAGTGCGCGTTGCCATGGGAATGCCTTTTGGAATCGTGACAAATGAGAAAATCAGATTAAATGCCCGTGGGGTATTGACTGATTATAAGTTTGGAAACTTAGAAGTAAGCATCTAGAGACTGCAAAAACATTACTTCAATGGGACCCTAATGGTAGTAAAAGTTTCATGGCAGAAAGATGAAAGCACTTCCTCGTTTCAAATGAAGAGCTGTAGGGGATTTTAGTTTTTCAAGTTTCGTTGAATTACTTTTACCTTTTTTTAATGAATTACGTAAATAGTCTGATGATATGCCCTTAAAAGTATGAATTCCAAAAGAAGAAAAAAATGTACTTTTAGATATTGGTTGTATATAATGGCGTTGACTATGATATTTTCGATGAGCTTTTTAAAAACATACATATACTGCCTCTAATTGCCTTATTTCGCATAAAGTCTGGACTTTGATAAAGACTTCCGTCAACACTGGAGGAGACATAAGAGGACTTTTTGTTGGAAATTGCTACCACTTGTTTCTGGAAGCATAAACTCATGTAAGAAAATTAGGTAACAATTTATTAAACATCTGGCAGCAATTATAAAAAAAATGTTCCTTTTTGTTCCTCCAAAAGTTCCTCCAGTGTGGAGGTTTTTCAAGGTTCACGGTAGACAAAACTAAAATATCGGTTGGCCAATTCAGTAAGCAAATGAATCTAGAATATATAGTAAATGTACTTGTCAAATACTATGAACGTTCGTAGTTTAAGTAGTTCATAGATTCGACATCATTATCGTTCTAGACGTGAATAAGTAGAGCTTCGTTATAATTGCGAAGTTGTTCAGCGTAATTGAAATATCTCATTAGATCACATTTTCAACGCAATATTCCCCCCGGTATTGCTTACACGCCAATGGATTCTAAATACTTTAATTGGATTTCTCCCTTTCATTAGAAACGAGTCTGTTTTAAGGGTAGGTTTTAAATTTCGTTGATGAGCTTCTCCTAATTGACTGCAAACCATACGCACGCGGGAGCTTGTAATGTTTGCCACCAATTAGGGGCAGCACTATTTGCTGGTTTATATGGATGCATTTTTTGATTTTGGTTTTTGGAGATTTTTTAATTTATATTACGAAGTATTTAAGTAAGAACGATTAAGAGAGCCATGAAAATTACCCTTGACACTTTAAAAATTACAAACAAAAATTAGAAAATTAGAACTCTACAAGTATTTACTCATGTAAGTGCGTGTATGATTTACATGTAAATTTTAAGAACAAAATTAATGTTGATATGCATTTCTAATATATTTTATGTTCAGTGTATTTAGCTAAACATTATCTTCAAATAAATTTTCGCACACATTTTCGCACTGTTCTCATTTGAGTTCAATAAATTCAGCGAAAATACGTGCATTAATTCTTTAAAATATATTGCTTTCACGTTGTTGTTATCAAAATGAGAATGCAAAATACATAAACTTCGTGATCCAGTCCAATGGAAAATATCGATTAACCGTTGGTATTTTCGGGCCTTATGTGAACGTGGGTAGCATGTTTTGAAAGAAATTTCATCGGGCGGATTTCAGTATATTCCTTAAAGTTCAGCGCCTATCATCTAAATTCAAAAAATGCCTTTGGCATTGAATGGTTTTAATATTGAAGTCTTTGTCTGCAAATTGGGTTCACAATGCGCATGATGTGACGCCGCAGAGAAAATGCTTTTATGTCACATACACTCATGGGCAAAATGCAGAGTTTTCTGAAAGTTGTTTCTTGATTGAACATGTGAATTGTTGCGATGCAAGTCCTTGGCAGCAACCACAAACGGACTGTGGTCTGTTCGGTATAAGTGAAATAAGAGCAGCCATTTTTGAATCCATCTGTAGATTTTCTCAGTTGCATGCTAAAGCAGCGTACTAAACAGCAGCTTCTATATGTCGATTTCTCCTCATGCCATCGTATTCGAAGTAATCAATAATACCGATAATGCTTTCACGGTGGGTTCAGGAAATCATTAGTCCCCTTTCCTTTCCATGATACCAAGCAAATGACACGAAATTGCCGAATTAATTCTTCATAGACGATTAAACGCACTTATAATTTGTTATCTATTTGCACATCCTGTATGAATCGCTTTTAAATGCTATCTTGGAGAGCGCCCTGAATGCATTATCATTGTTTAATGAAATTGTAGGGGCTGCACGTAGGCTTAAATTTTATCTTGTAATTATGAAGTGCATTCGAGGCAAGTTTATACATAGACATTTTTCGACCAAACATAACATAAACAAAAGCGTGAGTGTTTCCTAGAAATATTTGCACATTTGCCTTTTTTTTCTTTTTTTTCCACCCAAGTTTTAATGGAAATTTATACTTTAACTAAAAGCATGGATTGCGGTGGTGCAGACAGCCACAAGAATTAAATTATCTTAATTGCAAAAGAGATGTTGACAATGATCGATACATTATGGCATTCAACGCTCCTCGGGGAAATTTATTTGCGTAAAAAAGTGCTTCAAAGATAAAGATACTGTTCAGGAATTCTGGTTACATGTATATTACTTTGTGTGCACTGTTACATTGTAAAGAACGAGTGTATTAAAAAGCATTGGATGCACTTTTAAATCTTAATATTTTAATAATCTTCTATAATTCAACTAATAACCTATCATCATCTTTATCCTTAATATTGAAAATATTTTTAAAAAACATTTGCATGCATTTGAGTCTTTTAAACATTTCTTACAATGAAGAAATCGATGTTAATGAGACGCTAGAGTTGGAATTAGATTAAAGCAATTAATATTCGGAGTTTTTAAGACTCAAAAACATGACTTGTGGAAAATTTGAAACTGTTATCAATGACATTTTTTTATCGGGGCGGCTCTCTCATTTATGCCTAGTTCTGCAAAACAATACTCTATTAAAGACATATAGTAATCAAAAGACACTGCGCGTTTTACTTACTGAATCCTGTTTTGAACAAGATAAATAAAACGTATGCTTAGATTCCCTCTCTTTTTTACTTAGCTTTTATCCCACCTTATTAATGATCAAAATATTTTTTTTGTATTTGATTTGCGATGTACATTCAAATAAGCGCTTGTCATAAATGTTAGTGTATAGCTTTCTATCTTCATTTGCATAGTATCAATTTTTCTGCGTACGCTTGGCTGATGAATGTACGTATCAGCAAAGGCATAATTGGGGATCGTTGAACACAATTTTTTGTTTTATCGTTCAATTAGGATAGATCAATACTCTTAATAAAACATACCTCGGGAGGAAAAATCCAAAGATCTAATTTCTGTAATCAGAAACCTAGTTTAAGTGCGGATATATAATATTTGTAGAAAAAACGACACTAAATTAAGAGGGTTGGATTTAAATAAACAACAGTTCATCAACAACAGAGACACTCGTAGGCGTTCTTAAGTCGTTCAGAGAAATTATGGATTAATTTTTTAAGCATTCGTGAATAGACTATGCATGCCATTCTGCTTGTAAATGCGGGTGTGTGTACTGTACATGTACAAGGTATAATTGACGGTTAAAACATATATGGGTATACTTACGATTATACTTAAGACGGTTATGCTCACTATATCACATCACAGATCACAAAGTATTATGCGATAGGCTTGATCCGTGATGAAACCATTCTTTATTATTATTACTGTTAGTATTATTATTATAAGTATTATTGAATTATCTAGATTAAAGTAAAACATGCAATTAACAGTGAAATTTGTTGGATAACATGAAATAAAGTAACCTTTATCGTGAAATTGTTATATATTTTTATATTTTATAATTTCTGATTATATATATATTTGAATTATTGTGTATTATTGCAGAGCTGCATGAATTCAAAAAGTCTACTCAATATTTGATAATGCGTTAAAATACAATAGCATTTTTAGTATACAGTATGTGATCGATGATAAATTTCATTTCTATGCCTCTGAGTGCTCCTGGACTTTAATGCATTTTAGAAATTATCGTAAGTCAGTGGTTAACCTCTTACCTGTAATGTTCGATTCGTACTGTAAGTTACCTTAATTTGAGGTGGTTCGAAATTCTGTATTATTCTTATTTTAAATATTAGGAATTTGCCCAATGAAATAAATAATGCTTAGATGATACATTTTTTTTGCAAAGCACAAATCATTCGTTTTTTCTAATAAGTTCCCAGTTTTCTTTGTTAAAATAAGACAATTTACAAACAATTAAGCGTCTTACAATATCACGGCTGGATTCTATCCATGCTTCCGTAAGTTTTTAAATATGAATAATTTGTTGGTTTTATTAGAAAAAGCGGATGAATAATTTCCACTTAGTGGAGAAAAGTTATTTTCATCTACATTATTTAGTACTGGTAAAGAGTTGTCTAACTTCTGAAATGGAGCAAGTAATATGTGTATTTGTACTTTTTCGCCGAATTAGATCACCTCGAATAGTTCCTTTCATTCAGAATATAACAATATTGATGAAGTTTTGATTGAAGAAACATTGGCATGGGAGAAAAATGATGGACACGGAATTACTACCCCTATCAACACCGTTATCTATTTCCGTTTTTGTAGCATTACAAAAAATAATGACAATCCCTGTCTCTTCCATTGCCCAAAAATAGTTAATAGAAAAAGTTGATAGTGTGGATGGGCGATATATTGGCAAAAAGTGAAAATGTAATGGCACCATCTCAGCATAGTTTTCGCACAAATTACTCGGCAGAAAAATCAATAAATACACGAGTATTTTCTAGAGCTTTTCGTCGATACATCTATTCTTTTTAGGATTTAGTAAGTGAACTTTTCCTAGACGTATGTCATTTGGGAAAACGAGAAAATCAGCAGTAAAACTGTATAGCCAGTTTCATGGCATGAACGCAATTCGGAGGACAATGTTTAGAGACATACTCGCATATTTGAAAATACTTTACTTGACAAAATATGAAAGGCAAGTGAAACGAGAGCACGCTTTTGTGAACATTTTCGATGGAATTCATCGGTTTTACTGCACAGGCATCGGGGTTTTTTTACAGTAACTTATCCATGTGTACGTTGTGAAATGATGTTGACAACGAATCATCTAAACGCATTATTTGCATATGTATACAATGTATCTGAAAGTATATATTCCACGTTTATTTGCTCCCCGAGATGCAACAAGTCTGCTTCTATTTTTCACTTGACTGCCAATACCCGATTTGACGAATGCAAATCGATCCACCGTTGCGTTGAGAAAAGCAGTGAAATCCACTAGCGTAATAAAAAATCGGGCTGGGATTGCTCCTAAAAGCCATCTCAACCAGAAAATTGCAAAGACTTTTAGTGTTATCTTCTGGGGAGAGAAAATATGAAAAATGGCATACAATGAAATATGGCGCGCCGAATAATTCTTTAAAAAAAATTAGGCCAGGCAATATCGTGCCTGTCTATTTTGAAACATTGTATATCGTAATGTTTATGGATATGACGAAGAATTTGCAATGGAGTTGTGCTATGAATTGCACTTTATTCACGCTATGCAAAAATGTTTAGTCCAATTATTTGTTCGAAAAAATTATCATATAAATAATCTATAAAAATTTTAAAATAAATACACGTGTTTTTTTCATAATTAGTAATATTTTGTTCATCACCCGATTTAAATTTGCTTTATCTAAAATTGAAAAAAAAAATGTTGTGTAACTTCTGAAGCGGGGATGTGATGTATCAGTGCAAAATAGTTGCAACTCTATGTAACGCACATGTAGATCTTTCCTCATCAGAGTGTATGTTGAAATACATCTACATATTTTAAAATATCTTAATTATTAAGATTAATAATTTATATATGTACTAGCTGTGCCCGGCCACGCGTTGCTGTGGCTAACCTTAACGCTTCCTTTCCCGATGAATTCTTCAATTTCCCGATAAAATCCTAAATTTCCCGTTGAATACCTTTCCCGATGAATTCCTAAATTTCCTGTAGAATTCCTTTCCCGATGAATGCGTAAATCTCCCGTTGAATTTCTAAATTTCCCGTTGAATTCCTTTCCCGATGA
>JAQGAO010002076.1:0-21089 GCA_034697705.1 Ommatoiulus sabulosus | reverse complement strand
TTTATCATGCTGATAATAAATATCTATTTAAAAATAATATTTTGCAAAAATTAAAAAGTCAGGGCTGAAAGGGTTAAATCATTAACTCACCATTTTCTAGTCATAAATTCAACGTTTTTTTGACGCAATTGCAGTGGCGGATCTACATTTTTGGGGGCCTTTAGCTTGAGCTTTCATGGGGGGCCTTAAGCCCCTTCATAACCGTGAATAGCAACAACGCGATTGTTTCACCCCCGGTCATGATGAAATTTCAAGGTTCCCCAGAAATTTCATGTTCAACTTCTATGACTTTTCCAGGTTTGTAAACATATTTCCCTAACAATTTTTTACATTTTTGTACAAGTTTTTTCCCAAAAAATTTTTAAAATGTTTTCCCATCAATTATTTATATGTTTTTTTCTTGTCGAAAAAATCCAAAAGAACCCGATAAAATACAAAAGAACCCGATAAAATACAAAAAAACAGAAAAATACGAGAAAAAACAAAACGAAAAAATACGAGAAAAAACAAAACGAAAAATTACGAATAAACTCGAGAATTTCACGAATATTCCCCAAAAATCACGAAATTTTACGAAAACTTACCAAAACTCGCGAACTTTCACCAGAAATCACAAAAATAACAATGGGGGGGGGGGGAGAATTCACCACACAAAATCACGAAATTTCACCAAGATTGGTTATCGCTATACACTGTGCCAGCTAGTTGAGTTTGGCCGGGATGTTGTATATAACATTGCCATTTCAATATGGAATTCATATATTGTATTGATTTAATTGGAAATTCAGATATTGCCTAGCTTATAAAAAAATGACCCTCTGATGATTGCCTAAATACAAACGGTATAATATGTGGATTATATCTTACCCTCATTGTTTAGTTTTGTTATAAATCAAAAATGTTTAGCAAAATATAAATGAAGCTCATGCAAGGTAACTAATTATGTTTAAACTGAATAGATTGTCTATGCAGACATTTTTATGAATTAACACATTACTTAATGTAATATTGGTTTGCATGACATTTATGTATTTTTTATTTACGATACCAATGAAAAAAAGCAATTGTGTTGATAATTTTTCAGTTTGACTTCTGTGGAATTCAGAGAAGTGCAACGAGAATGCAGCACGATAGAAAATTTCTAAAAATTTAAATGACATTAGCAAGAAATTTTAGTTTCCTTTTGAAACAAGTTATTTCACTAGAAACGTAATTAACCTCAGGTCGGGGACTGGAGATGAGTTCGTTCTAATAGAAATTCGTATAAAGAGAGTTCTTCTCATTGATGTTTTACTGTAGACGTACATGTAGTTACAGGCCAAAAATAATAGTTTATTCTGACCTAACCGGTCAGAGTAACTTTTTTTCCCCAATAATCTCATTCAAATGTAAATGTAAATTTTTTCATTGTAAAATTATACAGAAAAAAAAGTATACTGTTTAACAAGTGTAACAAATTGGAGATACATCAACGTCATCAACAAAAATTTCTAACGTGCATCATATTAGAGAAATAAATAACAACAAATTATTTCTCGTACGCAAAGTGTATCAAACAAAATAATGTTAAAGAAAATGCGTGTTTTCAAATCGACAATCCTTTTTTTTCCATCAAATCTTTCGTAAAGTTTTGTAACCTTCATATTTTTCAATCAGGCGGTCGTGTTTCAAATCTACAAATATATTCTGTAGAATTTGCTCAGCTGACTCGAAAATAGGTTATCATTTACTGATACAGGTATATGCCTTCGAATACAATAAGGTTTAAGAATTACATGAATCAAGCACCACTATTTGGCTGAACAAAAAAATTGTAATTTTGTTAAAAACATATCTGGGTATAAAATTAAACAATCGTCAGATTTTTCAATCTACCATTTATAAGCAATTACAAGTTCATCATTATGCAAATTAAAAGTAAGTCAGCTTTAAATATCTCGTTAGTTGATAATTTCACAAGAATTAAAAATCTTTTGAGAAAAAAATTGCACTAACACTGTTTTCTATAAATAGTTATTGTTTATTAACAACCAAGTAAAACTGCTTTTGAAGAAGTTTAATTTATTACAAATTAGCGCTGCTTAAACACATAAATGTATATTTACAGGGGCATAAGTATACAGTACAATGTAGATTTTTAATGGGGGAGGGGGGTTCAACCTTTAATGGAGGGGGTCAACCTATGTGGGTTGCACACATCTAGTGCCGATTTTTTTACAATGGGGGGTGAAGGGTTCGACCCCCAAACTTCCCTTACCTATGCCCATGTACAGTGTATTTATAAAATAAACAAAATTCAAAATAAAACATTTGAATCCTTTCATGTAAGTCACTCTTATAATTTTTTTACATTTTATGTTATTTTTCCTTTCTAGAGATTTATTATAGAAAACAAGAAGTTTTTTACCATGCTGAGTTTCCTGAAATACTTGTTTTGAGTAAGTTTTGAATTAAAAAAAAAGTAATTTGCGTTTTCTATAAAAATTCCCCAAATCATTTTTTCCCAAAAAAATGCAAATCACACTATTCATTTTAACTTTTCAGTAAGAAAATACTAATTTTTTAAAACTTTTTAAAATGTGTGGTTTTTAAAATTTAAAACAATACATTTTTAACAATTTGCATTTTTTTTTAATAAAAAGAAGCTTATTAAATTAAAATTTAAAAATATCCAGAAATATCAAATTTTTAAAGAATGAAATTAGGAGTTTCGATACTGCTATGTGAAGTTGGATCATCATGTTTTTAATTATTTTGGTTTGTCATATATGTTTTACCAATAGCCCTCACTCGACCGGAAAACCATCTCAAATGACAAAGCATTGCCATTGTTCATATTGTTCCAAATTTAATTTTTTTTTATTATAATTCCATTTATAAGCATTACCAAAACAATTCTTAGGGAAAATTTGATAACTAATAATATCGACAATTTTATAAAATCTTTATTTATTAAAATTGAAGTCTCCAAAGGACAATTTCTAAAGAATAAATAATAATCTTTCTGCTGTATGTACAGTACAATTTCCTAGAAACATTTGGTCCCAAAACCATTCTTGCAAAGGTTTTTTTTTTGCTGATGTATTTTCGGATGAGGGCGTTAAAAAGGTATATATTTCTAAAACGCTTTTATTGGAGCGGTGAAGTCCATCACTGCCATCTCACACATCACATAAGCAGCACATACCGGCACCCATGGACACCCCTTTCTTAAAACCCATCGAAACCAGCGCAAAGTCAACTTTTCAGGGGATTTGCTGCAGCTGGTCTCATGCTTCAAAGTTGGCCACAGGCCATCTTCAATCTGTCTCTAAAAGTCTCGGGACAACCGCCCTAGTCATTCTAGGGGTTGAATCCAGGGTTGTCCAGGCCCGTGGGGTCAGTCTTCTCCATTGATTGGGCTAGACAGCTTACGCTGCTAACCTCGGGGATTTTCCCTTTGGGATTGTTCGTTTCCTTAGTGGCACCATTGTTCAGGTGATAGCTGTTGCCATTGGCTGCCATCAACAAACTGTTGTTGATGCAGATTTCCGTCAGGGCCGCGTGCTTCTTGAGGTCATCCTCGTTCTGACCATAGCTTGTTAGCTGGATGCCGATTATCTCGGTGGTGGCAATCTCGCTCGCCCTCTTGCGCAGTTCTTGTTGTTCCTTCAGGAAGGCCTGGTAGCTGGGGTTAAGCTTCTTGTCCGAAGGACCCCATTCCTTACTGGGAGACTTGGTCACAATCACTTTCTGCAATGAGGACAAAAAAGGAGTTTTTATCAAGGGGCGCACTGTTCATTGAGTTTCCTCAATAATTTTGTTTTTTAAACAAAACGGCTGTTAAAAACATGTACATGTACATATACAGTACATGTATATCTCCATCACAACTTATCACAATTTAACTTCAATGCTGATTTCTTATATATATTTTTTTTAAAAAGAGAAACTGTTTTCTTCCGGTTTTATGAAACAAATTTTTGATACTAATTATGTAATTAATAAATTAATTCTATTTTCCCAGAATATAACTAAATTTTACGAATTTTTTTGAAAAAACAATGTAAATGGATCGATAAAAAGGAATTGGACTGTATAAGCAAAAAAACAGATTCCTCATATGATAACAAAAATTGAATTATGAAATTTGAGTGATTACCTCCTTAAAGGTGGGTGCATCCGTTTTGAGCGTGTACACCAGAGCCCAGAATGGAATTTGGATGACCGAAATCAAAAAGAGTCCCCATCCGATGCCATTGGCCCATCCGGGGTAGCTGTAATCCTGACCATATTTCAGGGGCTTGTAATCCACGATTGAGTACACGAAAATAAACTGGAAATAAATATAATAAGACCATGTTAATGAATTCGCTTTGTACGAATTTCTGATAGTACGATATGGATATCGATAGGGTATGGGTGAAAGATATCCGGTTGCGGATATTACAAATTTTCGGCTAAAACGAATGAGTGTGCGACTTGCCGAGCAATTTGCGCTACGTTCCGTAATAGGAAAAAAACTGGTAAGTAATTATAACAGGGAATTTCCCGATAAAAGTTGCAGCACCTTCCCATTCATATTATTGGGGTACCCACATCGAGATAAAAACACCTTGCGATACATTTAAAATACATTTTTGACAGGCAAAATATATTTACAAAGTCATTTACTATATATGTATTTTTTTTTTTTTTTAAAAATACAAAAACTTCATGTTTCTTTATACATGTATGTTTTGTAAAATATATTTTACACAACATTTTTACACCTATTACACATATTTTACATTATTTCTACTAACAAGTCTAATATTTTAAAGTACATTTTTTACATTGCAAAATGTATACCATAAAGTAATACACAATTGAAATGTATTTTGAATGTTATTGTACAATAACGTATTGCACGATATTTGGCAATAACTTGGATGTTCCAATTTATACATATTTTTAAAAACTTTTAAATATAGTTTAAGGTTAAAAAACATTTCTAAAAAATATATTTTAAAATTCATTGTTATTATAAAAAATGCATTTCTGAAAATACATTTCTAGAGCTTTTTTTTCTCGATGTGGGTAGGCTTCCATCCAAATTTCAATGAAATTATGGTTCTTACTGTCGAAGTCATGTTTTGTTCCGACATCTTATAATACGAACATCGGTTTAAACGAATAAATTTTGACGACCCCTTGAGATTCGATTGTAAACAAGCTTTTCAAAGTATCAGTTATGTTTGTAAACTAACTTACAGCCAAAACGACAGGCGAAGTGATTGCCCAAGTGAGCTTCCAGTACCATCCTGGTCTGTGTCCCAACATGAAAAGGATGTCGTCGCAGAACCGCGAAATGCCATAAATCCACGTGATGGCGATGCATTCGCAGATGGCGATGAAAATCAGAGAAGTGCTGCTGCCATATTCGTCCATCAACGTCAAAACGTACTGGCCGCCCTAAGATTCGAACAAAAGTAAAGATTTTGTATTTGGAAAGTAAAAATAATTTATTTTGAATTTTTTTTTAATGCTTACGATGTAATTCAAGTCCATGTTTAAATGTCCATGTTATGAAAAGTATGTCATATAAGAAAATATGCATTTCTACCAAATAAACTAATTTTTTACTTTTAGAGACTTTGATTCTCTGTTAAAAAATTCCTTTATAACGATGAAAATATTTATAATGAAAAACGAATAAAAACAACGAAAGTTTTTTACAGACGTTAAACGTTTGTAAAAGCGAATGAGTCAATAAGAAAATTCGCTATATTCGAATTTCTGCAACTACGAACTTATTTATTGTTAATTTCTTCGTTTGAGACCAATTCCGAATTCGAATATTAAAAATTCTCGGCTAAAACGAGCTCATGACCATTGTTAATTTTGGGTAAGTTAATTTCTCAATGTTTCGTTAAAACGCATGTTTTACTTAAATGTACTTTTGACCGCAAAGATTCAAAGAATGATATTTTTGGGAAAACCCCAGAATTATTCAGTGACACAAATACGGGATTGTGGAACGAAAAAACAAATTTTTTTTTTGGAAAAAAATTCCGTGCGGGAAAAATGAGAATCCAAGTGATAATTTTTTTTTGAGAAATTTTTTAAAGAACAAATTTTATTTTTTATGCTAATAGGTTATTCGACTTACTCTGGTCACGCAGGGGAGTCCAAGAATATAACAAACGCAGCCGAGGCCCACGCATAAGAAAGACTTGTGGCGGCGGAGTTTGGGATACTCGTCCGAAATGCAAGTGGAGATAGTTTCAATCATGGCAAACTTTAACAAAATAAAAATTACAAGTTAGGAACATTTTACAATGGAAATAATTCGTCAATGTGCAATACAAAACTGATAAGAAATTCAAAGCTAAAAGAAAATTAGTGGGAAATTAGGGTGCTTCAAATTTGCTCGCTATACATGATGTACATGCAAATGGCGTCAATTTATTGAAAAATGTCTGTTTTTCCAAATACTAGTTTATTGAAAAACGAATTGCTGAAACAAATTTGGCCTTTATAGAAAACACTCAGAGGGAAAGATAAAAACCCAATCTGAATTTTACCAGAGTATATATATTTTTTTCATCCATGGGTTAGATTTTGAGAAATTTGTTTAATTTATAAAAAAAATTATTACGATGCTTTTGAAGAAAAATTAACTACCTTTTACAAGTTTTAATCAAAGTATATACATTTCAACATTATTATAAACTAAAAACAAACTATAAAACTTGTATCATGTATCTCTCATATAATAACGCGAGCAACGGAATGTTAAATGAAATCAACGAAGTAGGATACGTGTTGTTTAATTTTGTCAGTAATACGGTAGTTGAGTGCTCTTTTATAGGATAACAAGTTTATTTCTTTGAAAAAGTCAGTCAAATTGAAAAAAGTTTACTCACTTCACTGTCCAATCCAAGGATAAACAACATGAAGAAAAAGAGGACTGACCACAGTTGAGGTAGAGGCAGCCGAGCCAGCGCTTCAGGATAGGCAACAAATGCGAGTCCTGGACCTGTTATTTCCACAGAGTAAAATTGTTAGCATAAAATTGATTAGAATTAGGGGGAAACTCATTCCAAAAATATTTAGCTTGCCTTCTTTCACAACGCTATCGATTGGTACTCCCAAGTCATGCGCCATGGCGCCCAAGATAGAAAAAATGACCAATCCGGATATCAAGCTGGTCACCGTATCCAGCACACTGACCACCAATGCGTCACTGAAATTTAAAAAAAAATAGTTCAAGTGAATTTCTATATGTATAATACGCGTATATCGAACAAAAATCAAAATAATATATCCAATTAAGACAAGTACTGTATATACATTAATTAATACAATGTGCAATAAAGCTTTGACAAGTTTGTCAAATACTATATTTTTCAAAAATTATAAGGGTTCACCTAATCATCCATATCTTAAAAGAAAATACCTTGATATACATTTAAAACGTATTTCTGATATGCAAAATATATATGCAACGTTATTTCCAGTAATACATTTTTTAAATACTTTTAAATTTAAGTTTCTTGATACATTTTTTTAAATGTGATTTAAAGAAAATATATTTTATGAGGTAAGTATTCTTGATGCGATGCAAATGCATTTAGTTATACCTACTGCAATATCCAGCGATACATTTAAAAATGCATTATTTAAAGATGCCATTTTGAAAAAGGCATTTTTAAATATAATACAAAATTGCATTTGTAAATATGTTTCGATCATGTCTTATGCAAATACATTTAACAAACCGCGTCACAAATACATATTTGGCTTAATATATTCCGCATTTATTTTTTGTTAATCTCAAAATATATTCCGTTATAGATAATCCACGATGAAATTGATTGAACATTTGAATATCACTATGGAAATGCATTTAAATGCTACATTAAAAACAATCTTATTAATGCACATCGTGGAATTTTTTAAATAAATTTTAAAATAAGTTTGCATTTAATTTTCAACATATATCTAAGAAATACATAAGCACAATATTTAAAAACAACTCGGATGTTCCAATCGATACAAATTTTGAATAATTAGTAAAAGCATTTAAAGCTAAAAGTACATTTCTCTGAAATGCAGCTTTAGAAATATGTTTAGTACAGAAAATGCATCTCAGAAAATATATTTCTAAAGCTTTTTTTATATGGATAGTCTAATCGTGAATATTGTGGGAATATATTTGAGAACCGTTTTGAGCCAGAAACTGATAAATTTTGCCCATATTTTTATTGCAAAGTGCACTTAAAATAAGTGACAAAAATGTTTACCTATGAACATTGTTTCTAAACGGATTGTAACTGCTGTACATAATAAGTCCACCCATAGAGACACTAAGAGAAAAGAACATCTGACCAGCAGCTGCCTTCCAAACCTGAAATTTCACAAACACCATGATGAATTTAAAATAAAAAATTCTTAAAATAAAGACTCCAAAATAGGTGTCATTATCGAACATACCTTAATATCAGCCAACTTTTCCCATTCAGGAGTGATGAAGTATAAAACGCCTTGTAATGAACCGGGGAGGAGCAAACCACGGATCAGCAAAATGATGAGGATGACATAGGGAAATGTCGCTGCGAAGTAAATTACCTATAAACAATTTGAGGGTAAGTTAGTGAAAAACTTGAAATCAAATCCTCAAAAATCTGAATATTCTGAATAACGTTTGATTTTGCATAAATGTCGTAACTATAAATTTTCGATATAATGCTTTAACAAAATAGCTGTACTCAAATGATTTACTATGCATGAGAGGCGTCTTAATTCCCAGATTGAAAAAAGCTTCAGAACTATATTTTTCGGAAATTCATATGTTACTGAAAGCGTTAAAATAAATTTGCGTGATATGAAAAATATGTATAGATTGGAACATCCGAGTTATTTTAAAATATCGTGCGTGTGAATTTTTAAATATATTTTGATAAATAAATGTAATCCAATTGTGAAATATTTTCCAAGTCTTCTACAAAATATATTAATAATATTTAAAAATTAATTTCCAAAGCATTATTTAATTATTTTAAAAAATATATCGTGCAGTATTTGATGGTTTAAAGTGTATTTTGCGATGCAACAAAAATGCATTTTTAGATATATTTCTGTGATGGTTTTATAAATGCATTTGCATAATGCATGATGTAAATATATTCACAAATACAATTTTTGTAATATTTTCAAAATGCTTTTATCCATATTACTTCGTTGAATAATGCTTTTTGAAATACTTTTTGAAATTCAAGGATTAGTCCCCTTATGAAATATATTTTCTTTAATACATATTTTACAAAACGTATCGAGAAACCTAAATTTAAATGCATTTTTAAAACAATATATTAGAGTCAATAACTTTGTAAATAATACATGTATGTTGCACATCAGAAATACGTTCTCGGTGTAATTTTATTTAGATGAAGATTAGGTCATGATCACTGATAAGATCTTGTAGATTTCATATATTACCCTAACCCAGGCTAATTTCATATAAAGAAATAATAATTGTTCATTGCTAAATGTCTCAATTTCTTAGGCTCGTTTACAAAACACATTATCTGAAGTTGACAAGAGCCTGTCATTGAAAAATGGTTCCCCATTTGTTATCAATTGAATTTGTTAGCATTAAATGCCTTTAAACAGAACACATTTTTTGTTTAAACACTGTGAAAAGATTATTTTCATAAAATTAATGTTTTTTAAAGTTAAAAATTTAACAAAATTATGAAAAAAGACGAAAATCTCCTCCAAATAAATTATGATAAAAAAAATCCACTTTCGGAATAATTTTTCAACGCACCTTTCCAGAAGTTTTAATGCCTTTAAACAGACAAAGGCAAACAATAATCCATGACAAAAGTAAGCACAGAGCAAGATCCCACTTTATTCCACCAAGATCCTCGATGCCATCGGTAATATCCAAAACATAATTTCTAAAAAAAAAATCACATTTTCGGTCAGAAATTCGTTCGACGAACTGCATTTTATGTAATTCGAAATGAACTCTTATTTGCATTGTATTTAATGCACTTACTCCCAGTATTGTTGACTGGACGATATTCTGGTCACATTATCGTCAAATGTCATATTCTGAAAATACAGTATTTTATATTAAATCTATATTTTTACTAAAACATCACATTAACATATTTAACATCAGTAACATGTACAGTACAAACATAGTAAAATAGATTAAAATTCATCTGTATTAAACACATGAAAATTCACTTTCAGTGCATACGCGTTGAATATGTTAATTTTATTTAACTTAATTTACATCACTTTATTTTTTGTTATTAATTTCTCATATAGGCCTATATTGTTAAGATATTAAAACTGCATTAACTCGCATCATTTTTATTTATTTCTAAATTTCTCATATGGATAAAATATTTAAACTGTATCAAAGTGTTATTGCATTCTAAATTTCTGATATTGTTAGAATATTAAAATTGCATCATTCTTTTTTAAATTTCTCATATTGTTAAGTTATTAAAACTGCATCGATTTATGTTATTAATATATGATATTATAAATGGTATACAAGTCGATTAAAGTCTTAAAAGATATTCCAATTATAATTGTAAACAGCATTCCTTTAGATATGCCTAATGAATAATTAGTTATGAATTATCCTTTTTTAATGAGATCAGGGTTATATCTTAAAGACCGGAACATGTTTATAACTGACACATACTGTATCTGTTTTGAAATATTCCCGAATGTACTGTAGATAACACTTGATTGTCCGGACAATAGTTCAATAAATCCATTAACAAGTCACTTAAAAAAATGTATGCAATAATAGTTCTATGTATGTTAAATAAATCTGCAAACAAGTTTTCAATGCACGTTATGCGGCATTCGCACAAAAAGGACTGACCACGTGATGTTATTCAGCCCTATTTAGCGTTTTTTTTTCATATCTTCTATAGCTCTTACATAGCTCCATTTTATTGTTAGCATTTATTTTATTTCAGGTTTCTTTTTTTTTTGTTGCAATTTTCGCATTTCAATATATTAGATAGAAAAACTCAAATGTCGGTTTACATATCGAAATTTGACTTCAATATTTACCAAAAATATATTTACAATATTTACAGAATACTACAGTCGAACCACGACGAAACTCAAGGGACGTTAAAATATGTTCATTTAAACAGTAGTTCGTATTATCAGAAAAAAAATGCTATATTTACTAACCCTATCTTCCCCTGGAAAAAAGCACGTGGTGTTGTCAGCCCATTCCAGATCACAACGAGACCAAGGTACCACTGCTTGGAACGATGAGGCGATGTAGAAAATGGTGTAGGACATCAACACGTTATAATAAATGGCAACGATGAATGTCACCACCAACATAGCGTAACCGACTCCTTTATTTTAAATTAACACAAATTTAAAAAAAATTGAAAATTAAAATCCAAGCTTAATAACAACTGAAAGAAATGCAAGATCATGGCGTAACGTACCTTTAGCCAATGGAGTGCATCGCCAGATGGTGACCGGACCAAGTCCAGCAAACTGACCAAAGGCAAGCTCCATGTAGTACATAGGTTTACCAACCAGAGCCAACATGATTAAATAAGGAATGAGAAAAGCCCCTGCAAAAAGTAAACATAGTTTAAATACTACCCATGTTTCCAGCTTAGCAATCATAAAGCAACATCCACACAGCACCAACATTGAAGGGAACATGGATGGACTTTGTGTCGAGATCTGTTGTTTGTCAATTAATTTCTTCCTAATATGTTGCTGAAAGTTCCTTAGTGCTTATGGCATCAGAAACAAAAGTTTCTCTAAGTTTCCTGTTTCCATAAAAAACTAACGATCAAACATGTTCAACTCAATTGCTCGTTAACTGTCTAGAAACGAGCAAACTGGATTATGTTGTGAGAACAAAGTGGGAACAAAGGCAACTTTAGTAAAATGTTTATAAAATAACTTTCGTCAGTGTAGACAGCATGTTCCAGTAGTGAGAACAAAGGCAACTTTAGTGAAATGTTCCTAAAATAAGATGCTTCGACCGGTAAGGTCAGAATGTTCCAGTAGTTGGAACGGAGGCTACTTTAGTGAAATATTCCTAAAATATGTTCCTTCGATGTGGACAGAATGTTCCAGTAAGTGGGAATAGAGGCAACTTTAGTGAAATGTTTCTAAAATGAGTTTCTTCGGTGTGGACAGAACGTTCCAGTAAAAGAGAACAACGGCAATTTTAATAAAACGTTCCTAAAATACGTTTGTTCGATGTGGACGTAATTTTCCAGGAAGTGGAAACAAAGTCAACTTTAGTAAAATGTTCCTAAAATAAGTCGAGCTTTCCAGAAACAACTGTTCACAATTAGCAATAAGAAGTGCCTCTATGTTTCCAGCAATTTCAACGTAGCTTCACACGATCATTTTTATGTTTCATCAAACGATCTTAACGATAACTTTTTAAATTGTTTCAACATTTAAAAACTGGTATCATCGTTGATTAAAAAAAATCAAAAAAACGGTGAATAAACCAGCGCTTATTACATGTTCGCACGCATGCGCCCACTTCTGGGAATAATTAATCGAAATTCTAGTTTGATGTAGGTTAGCTGAAAATGCAATGCACTCGGAATGAAATTAGGTTCTGACAATACAACGATTTAAATAAACACACCTGAGTCAGCTAGTTTAACAAATTCTCGGGGATTTAATGAATATTAAAATTGATGTTAATAAAGGAAGGTATGCACCGATACTCAATATATCAGGGGTAAATTTAGTAGCACCTCAATGGTAGAGAGTGCAACGACCTTATCGGAGTTTTTGGAGTCTTATCAACATAAAACTTTATAGAATCACTCTATAAAATGTACATTGATAAAAATAAATATTTCATTAATAATGGATATTTTTCTTTATTTTCAGATTTAAAAATAATTGGAAAATAGTATCCCATTACTGTCTGAATAAAACTTCAAAATAGTGCATGTGATGTCCACTCTCCAATTCCTATGCTTTTTTCAAGTTATGTTTTATTAAATAAAGAAAAACAAGAAATTTAATGTTTTAAATCTAACAATCCCTAATAAAAACTATTTTAAAAAATCATAACATGGTCTTGCGTCCATATGAAACTGAACATTCGTATGAAATTATAAATTGAATCAAAGTGATACTCATTAGTATATTAAATTTAATGCTTTTATAAAACTTTAGGAAATCATCAACGGTGCTGAGTGTATTTGGTTTTTGATGTAAAGAATCAGTAATTCAGTAATACATTACACGCGTTTCAAACTCGTTTAGATCTAAAACAAATTAAAACATTTTTAATATTTGACATGTCAAAATTGTCCTTCGGAAGGTTGCTGTCACCTATCATTATTCTTGTATACAATAACCGATGACAGTTTCCTTAAAAAAATATTTATGTTTCAATACTAATGAGCAGCAGTTACAGGTGCCTTTTGTTTTAGAATTTTTATATAAAAAATGACAAAAATCAAAATGATTTGATTGCGCTTGTTTGAACATTAACTGCTGTGGGGTCATGAACCCTGGTAGTAGTCCTTAAATAAGTAGCGTGAGCTCTCACATCGAAAAAAAAGCTTTAAAAACATGTTTTCATAAATGGATTTTTTGTAATGAACACGTTTTTAAAATATATTTAAATACATAATTTAAATATGTGTAACAAAATATTTGTAAAACAGTTTACTAAATGTATTAGCATAATCCATAATCAAAGCCAATTTGCAAATACGTCTTTTATAATCTTTTTAAATGTATATTTTTTTCATATTGCATTGTTGAATAATGTATTTTTGAATGCTTTGCTGTAAATATTTACCTAAATGCATTTGCAGTGCAATTACACAAATTATCTTATAAAATATATTTTCATTCACATATATTTTACAAAACAAACAAACATAAGTTTAATGCATTTTTCAACAATTATATCATAGTAAATGACTTTGTTAATATATTTTGCACGTCAAAGATGTATTTTAAACGTTATACAAGGTATTTTTATTTAGATGTTGGAGGGGCAACCGTCCTTGAAAATGATGCATTAAATCATCCCAATAATTTCAGAGAATGGGGTAATGTTTTCATCTGAGCAAACATGCGCCTTGCATATTAGATTTTCAAATTGAGGTCAATGGTGGCATATCCATTGTTCAGAGAGATGTCACAGTAAGATTTGGACCATGATAACGGGTGAAGTTTATTTACAAAACATTTTTTCCCAAGAGATACCCAAATAGGATTACGTATTTAAACCAGTAATATGGGAATGAAAGTGGGATAAAAGTTTATTAAGATTTAAGGAGATTTTAATCACTGTTTTAATATGTAATGCCTGGTTTATGATCTTTAAAATGTTCATCTGGCACAACACTGTATGTGGTATTTCTAATAATTAGTAGGTTTATGTTTTTCAAAATTACAGATTAAGACAAAATTGATTTTCATTAAGCTTATCAACTAATACTTCAAGGGTAAGGCTTACATGTATAGTTGGATTAAAGGAGTTAAGGAAAGGCTTTCGAGGAAAGAAGGAAAAAAAATTCAAAATTTTCTGAAGTCATTGGCAGTTAGTTATTCAATGAAACAAATGACAACAACAAAAAACTAGCTTTTGCTGTGTACATTAAATTAAACTAGATAATTTAAAAATCATTGCAGGATGTGAGAATGAGTAACAGGTGTCTATTCAGGCAAAAAATCTCATTTTTCCATTTCCAGTTTTAAATCGAATCGGGTTGTTTAATTAATTTGTTTGAAAACTTACATGGAATAGATAGCCTATATTTTACAGATTTGTGTAATGATAAAAAGGGTAATGGAAGATCTACTTTCATAGCGTGATCGAAGAAAGGAGAAGGAATGAACAATCCAAGAAAGAATTGGTAGTTTAGAATAAATGGGCATTATATGGAACAATGGACAAGAAAACAAAATAAAATTTGAACAAAGTGTAAATTAAAATTTAACGAATTTTATAATTTGGTGATGACCAACGCCTATGGCCATAAGAACATACGAGTAAAATATATGTATTTTTTAAAGTAAGTGAAAGAACTGAAGATTAACTCATAAAAAAATTTAGGAAACATTATTAGGACATTAACAGCTTGCATTAAGCAGGTAGGTACCTAAAAGTTTAGATCCACATCTAAATGAAAATACCTCGAGAAACATTTAAAACATATTTCTGATATGAAAAATATATTTACAAAGTTATTTACTAAAATATTGTTTTTTGATTTTTTAAAAATCTAAATCGATTTTTAAGTGGAAATGGAAAAAGCATTTTGAAAAATATTACAAAAATTGTATTTGCAAATACAATATACATGTATGTTTCGATCAAGCGTTATGTAAAAACATTTATAAAACCGCGTCACGAATACATGTTTTATTTGATGTATTTAAAATAAATTTGTTGTTACGTTTCAAAATATATACCACAAAGTAATGCACGCTGAATTGAGAAAACAACATTTGAATTGTACTTTGGTAATGTATTTTAAATGTTATTAAAAATAGCATATTTTTGCGGATTTTTTAAAAATATATTTTAAAATAAGGTTTACATTTATTTATCGAAATATATTTAAAAATACACGTGCACGATATAACTCGTAAATTATGTATGTTAATTATGTATAACAGAAACATTTTTATTACATAAAATGAATTGCTGAAAATATATTTCTAAAGCATTTTTTCGATGTGGGTTTAAGTTCATCTACTTTGTTCTGGTCTTCATGACAGCTAATACACTGCCCCCAGAAATTAACGCACCACCTTAAAATTGCTAATTTTTGGAAAGGCTACTACAGTTACACACCAATGAACTTAAGGGAATATTACTGGACCTAATCTGTTGTGTATTGCACATTTAGGTTTTAAAATTTTAGGCATTCTTTAGGATTTTTTGCAAAAAATTCATTTTTTAGGGTTATTGATAAGGATATGACAGATTACTCCATGGGCAGTGTATATATATATTTAAGAGTTATTTTTAAGGTCAGAAAAATTAAAAACATTGATTGGAGTCAATTCCGTGACATAAATGTATACCCCTAAAGAATAATGTAGGCTACATAGCTTACCGGAAACGCAAAAATGTACAAATAATTATTTTTTTCCCTTTTCTTGCCCATGCTTTTTTAAATAATCGCTATACCTCGATATACATCAATATCGTCCTTCAAGTGGTCGGTAAATAAATTCAAGAAAAAGCCAAATCACGACCAGAATTATGTCAAAAAAATATTGTTTGCAAGAAATTGACAATGTTTTCGTGAAATTAAATGCATGTACACCGTATATTTGATAGTTCCAATTCACCCAATTTTGATTCGTTATTATACATCTTTTACGTGAATGCATTCAGATTTTTAACGATGATTTTCTATAAGGAAAGGTCCAAAGGGAATAAGAATTTTACGTCGAAATTGATGTACAGTGTGTAAATTAGCGTATATTGTAGATAGCTAACATATTATGCGAAAATTTTCACATTTTTTAATAGATTTAATTAAATACTCGTCATCAGTCATCCGCATCATCTACTCCACTGGGTCGCTTTTGACACGAACAATTGAATTTCCCCCCCCCGAGCATCACGTCGGTCAAAAAATGCTCGCTCGATTTTCGGCAAAAGGGCATGCGGAAATATATAGAGGGCTAAGTTTCGGTCCTTTTTTGTTTTATGACTCTCCTTTGAAACTCGGTTGGGATTATAACACGTTAAGCCCTTGTTTTGTCGGACGTTGTTGTATCATCGTCCACAATGGGCGCTTTGAATCGTCGAGCAGCTTGAATTGAACCCTCCCCTATACACGGGGGGTGAGGGCAATATCAAAGGACCTGACCTCAGTTCGTATGCAAATAAGGCGCCAGGAAAAGGCGCACGTGCGCGCCAATTAGGACAATTTCATCGTGATTTGGTTCGGTTGATTAGAAACCGCGCTACTCGGGATAGAAACCCGGGGACCCCGGGGTCTAGGATTCACCCCCGTTTACGCGGCTCAGCAGCTTTTAATGGAGCGGGGATTAAGATTTGTAAATCCGTCTCACTTACGCCTGACTTTGACCATTGTGCCCAAATTGTTGTCGCTGCATGTATAAGTCAGAGTCAACTTAATACGATTTACAGTATATATAGGGAGATCCGAGTTAAGCGGTTTAAAAAATAGTGAAAACATCAGCTCATTTCGAGCAGATTGCAAAGTCGTGAAATAATGGTAATACTGCGAGTAATACGTCGATGTTATAATGCTTTAATGCCGATATTATAATTATTGAACTGCGCTAGGAATGTCGAACTTACAGGGTATGCATAGGCCTACAGTATGTAATACCAAGATTAGATACACACGTGTACATGTATACATGTATAAGTGTTATGTTTAATGCGAGGTTTTTAGGCGCGATCATAATCTACATGTATATATTATTAATATTTCAGTAATATTTCCCACGGAGCAGCCTTCATCGTGGAATTTTTGGTCACGTTTATTGGCACGTTTGAATTGATCTTTAGAATTTCACTATTAGTATTAATACTGTCGAAGCAAGTTCCATCGTATATTGAGGGAATTATTGTATAGTTAATTCCAGGAAGTATTTAAATTAATATAAAAATTGATAGGGATTTTAGCTATAGTTTAGTAATATTCAATGGGTTTTGTAATATACTATATTTATTTACACTTTATAAATACTGTAACAGGAATGATTTTCGTATTATTAAATTGCAACTTTGTGGTTTTGCACACAATTTTGCAAGAGAAGCTAGGGGCGAGGGGTCTGAAGGCAAATCTCCTCGTACATTTAGGCCTATCGAAAAAGGGTAAGCATCATGCAATGGATGTAATTCGAACTTTTGAGTTTTAAGTGCATGAATTACACTCGCATTTCTAAGGGAATTGCATTTATTTACCAATATTGTTCGTGGCAAACGCACCCATGCTAGACGCCTCGTGTGAAAATTCTGTGCCACAATTCACTGATAATGTAAATTAAATAATCTCATTTCTTATGATCAGATTTCTTCGCACCTTCATGATTGAATTACAGTAAAATCTTTTTATATATGCGTTGCGGGTAGGCTAACTCAAAATTACGAGATTGTAAAATTACGATATTGCAAAATTGCGATATGTAAAAATAATTGATGCCGAGAAAACTGCGTGCCATTTTTTGAAGCATCGTGTATGTAAAAGTCAATGCGATTTATTCACTTTCAGTAGAATACTTGAAGCAAAAACATTTGTTTAAATAGATTTATAAGATACTTTAATTGGAATATTTTTAGAAGCAAGTCTCATGCAGGGAGTTTTTTTGTGCAGAATTTCAGCTTAGCAAACAATGTTTCTACGGTCTGGTAGATTTCCAATTATCCGGAGTTGGATTTTCATGTTGTGAATTAACCGGGGTCCATGCATGCGTCATATAAAAATTCAGTTTTTTCTCAATCTGTTTGTTTTGAACAGTAAAAAAAAATTAACGGGGCAGTACAATGCTTTTTTTTTCCATAGAATTAAAATAGGTTCAGTATTTATTTTCTGACATTTTACCGGAAAACAGCTTAAAAATTATACATATATGGACTCCGGTTTATCCGCAACCCGAATAATACGACCCCGGATAATCGGGAGTCTACTGTATACTGCGAATATTTATAATGCACCGGTATACAGAATAAGTTCAAAATAAGAAATTCTCATCAGTCCGAACACTGTGATTTTTCATGCAAATGCACATACACTTCATAAGACGGTCAATGTTGTCACAAGCCTTACAACGGTCAGACGAATTACCTTGTCCTTCGCACTTAATTCCTTTGATTAATTTACAAAGTGGAGCTGAGCGACTGACTGTTCCCCCAAAGGTTGTTTTCTACAGGGTCACTGTCAGCGAAGGCTCCGAGGGCTTCTTCCCTGGCGTACTTTCCTTGCAGTACTTCCGTCATGAACGCGATGTAGGTGATGGCCAATCGCAGAGTCTCGATTCTTGACAAACGTTTTTCGTAGGCGAAAGTAGGGACCTTTTTGCGCAAAAGGTCGAAGGCTTCGTTCAGATTGAACATCCTTCGCCTTTCCCGGATGTTGGCTGCCCTTCTTTGCGCCACGGTGGCTACTCGGCGTCTGGGTTTGGACTTGGAAGCGCTGATGGACGAACCCGAGGATCCTGGCTTGGACTGTCCGAAGCGAGGATGATGGTGGTGGTGGTGATGGTGATGCCCTAGCCCTTGCCTGTTGGCGCTGGTGCTGGAGCCGAAAAATCCGCCGAACTCGCTGCAGCCCAAAGGGTTCTGGTAAGGGGAGTAAATGGGTTGCGATTCCCAGGCCAGATTAAAAGAGTTTTCGTTGCCTTCCGGGTAGCAGGCCACGTAATTGCCCGCTCTGCCGTAGTTAGTAGCCACGCTGAGCTCGTAGCCGAAATCCCGACTGGTGAACTCCAACATGGATGGTGGACAGTGGCCGTAGGTGGAGTGGAAGGAGGCTCTGTTGACGCTGTTGGATGGGATGAGGGCGCTGGACATCTCTTAGGCTGAAGTTGAAATCAGCGGGAACATAGCCCAACCACTCGCGCGGCGATTCGGTGCAATGTCCTTTGAAGTGCTGAATTTCGGGATATGTGTACGCGGACTACTGCAAAAGTTCAAATAGTGGTTTTGAACGAATGACTTCGTTAGATGACTGGATCAGAATCACGGGTGCGTAAATTAGAAGAGGGTTCTGGTTTTTACGGATGCCCCATGAGTTGGTGTCGAATGTTGTGGCAATGGTCCTCCGCGCATCATATCGTTAAACAGATAAGGGTTAAAGAGTTAACTCACTACGAAAGCAGACGACAACCGCTCTAATTTTCTCATGAATTTCACTGAATTTGACTCGTAAATTGTAAACTGTTTTTATATGTCAGCTAAAGTTGGCCATGCAGTCAAAGCCTGGCGAGTTATTGAGAGTACTGTGGAGCTAAAAGTCAGTTGCATGGTTAGATAAGAAAATTGTTGTTGGAAAGGTCCCTCGAAGTACTGCCTCGGATGAAGTATTTGAACATAGAGAGGTTATACGTGAAAGTGCTTCAAACAGACTTTTTCCAGCGAATACATATTTTCGCACTTATTTTCGCACTTCAGCAGATGTAAATTCTCTTAAAATTATCGAAGGCGAGGCTTTCTCAATTTACTTCAAGGTGCTGCTTTTTCAGCGAAATATCACGCGATATTTAAACCTCTTAAAAGGTTCCTAACGGAGCAAAATTTACCGAATTTCCGAGGATTCCAGCGTCTCCGCCATCCATCGCTTCGGTTCTGCGGATGTTATTCAGAGTTCTTCAGCGTCCGATGCAACGATACGGCACTGTCCCCAGCGCAGTACTGTCTTGAAATTCCAGTCGATAATTCTCGCTTATTGAAAGCAATTGAATTTTACCATTTCATTGACTTTTCACCATATTAAAGGTTTTTTTTAAGGTTAGAGTGCTCGGAATCCTTATCATGAAAATGTGTTGATACCACCTCCGTCAGGCGGTGGACGTTGAATGAGGAAAATGTTGCGAGTGGTTCTGGGAAATGAAAGGGCTCGAAACACGTCACCCCCACCTTCCTCCAATATTCCCCTCAAAGTTGTGATTTCGCTTTTTGGTCCCAACAGCTGCGTCGATCTCATTCCTCCTGTCCTCCTCCTCCTCCTCCTCCTCCTCTTTGGCCCATCCGTATTTGGCGTGTAACGTATTGGCATGATCCAAAATTTAATATGAAACAAGGGGGCCAAACCCCCGTTATTAAAAGATCATCATGCTAATAGGCCACTTTATTAAGGGAATAAATCAGGCACCGCTCGCCTTAGTATTGCTCGCCAACGTTTCATTCGCTTAACCTCCGTGTTTGTGTCCCTCTAAGATTTGGGCATGTCATCTCCACGTACATGTATTTTCCATTCACTCCATCATGAAACAGGGTTCCCACAGACCTGGAAAACCTGGAAAAGTCAGGGAACTTGAAAATGACCTGGGAAAGTCAGGGAAAAGTCAGGGAAGAATGGTTTAGCTTGAAAAAGTCAGGGAAATTCAACGCAGTCATGGCGACTGAG